>CM060948.1:251550376-251810869 GCA_030765055.1 Mantis religiosa
AAATTGTTCGTACATATATGTCGAGCCAAACATACACAATGTCTGTGCGGCAATGAATACAACTCGGAAATCTGGTTTGGGGGACATTCTTGGAAGCTCAATGGGTTAGAGCGACTGGACGGAAACCAGAAGATCCGTGGTTCAAATCCCGACCATGGGATTGAATTTTTCATGTTGACTCTATCAAAGATAATATTTAGTTTCACTTTCTGGTTGTATTGGAAGGCAATTAAAGCCAGCTATGGTATTGAGACATTTTCAATATCTCTAAACGGATCATAAAGCAGCGGTTAGTTTTAGCTGCTGTTCTTTATTCCGTAGAGGTGTATTTTCCAAGTTTAGGAACGAAATATGTACGAGTTACCCATATGGCAGTGATGGCACTTAATAAAAACGTACCTTGAGGTAATTACGATGGTACTTGTAACAACTTTGAGAAGACGAGCGCACCGCGGGAGTGATGAATGAAGGCTTAACGTCCTTTTTCGCAAATCTTGCTGGTGATCAGGGAGGGCACCTTGGAGAAGGTGATTATCCCTACGCCCACTCCATCCATTACATAGCCGTGATGCGGATTGCTTTCTGCATAGTCAATGAGCTATACATCACACGGCAAATAACACACGGCCAGTGTCATTCTAACGTCATGTTCATGACGAAATCAATCTAGCACTGCATACCTTATATGCAAGACCATACAAGCTTGTGTCACCAACACACTAACTCGCCACTTACCCGACTTGTCTAGTAAATCCAACATCAATTACCACGCATTTATGCCCATAATATGCTTCAGAATAAATAATTTTCATAAATACAATGATTCCGAATCACATGTGATCTGCAGCATTGTTAGAAGAAAAAAAAACATACATTCTGCCCATTAGTGACTATTTAAACTTGCACTTAAGCATAGAAGAGTATTTTGTGTGATTTTAACGCAGGCGTTCGCATTGCCTTAGACTGATATAAACACGACCATAAAGCTTTGGTTAAAGTTTGCAACTCCAAGCTTTAATCTTTATGTTTAGTCTAAGAACGAAACTGGCCAACCAGAGAGCGATTCTTTATACATCTTATCACATGACCATTTTGTCACTTCATAGTAGTTTTCTCGTAATCTGCGTAAGATCACGAACCAGTAAATCACTGGATATCTACAAAAACTGCAGCAAAATGAATTGTAACGATAGGTGGTGTTTCTTGTCCGTTTAATGTCTTTTAGCTGGGTAGCTATCTCTTATTCATTTTAATAAACGTGCATAACCTCTTTTGTTGTGTTTACCGTCGATGGTCGCTTTTGCAGACCAGCACATTAGTTCCGCCGCTTATCTTTTTTTGCTATTGGATGCTATTTATGCTTCGTTTAATAGTTGTGAATGACGGAATGTTACATTACCTTTGAACCTATGTTTTACGTCGTTCAGTTAATGCTTAGTTTTCATTGTGAATGACTCCTTAGTGCTACTGTTCTCGTCACTTGTTGATATTTCCATGTTTCACAAAAAGTTAATGGCCGCGATGGTCCTGTGTTTTCTTCACTGCTGTTTCATCATTAAGCTTTTACAAGCATTCTGAATGTCTAGCATGAAACTTGTGTTGCGTTCTAGCATTCCACGAACTATAGCGCAGGATCAGGGCTGTTTTCAGGGATGGTTGTAAGAATATGACGTCATATATACCCACCTGGAGTTATCCATGCGAAACATTTTTATTCGGAGATTTATTTAAATGACTAATACAAAATGTGATTAACAAACACTTTGGAGTGAAAAGCGAATTATCTGTACGACCTCTGGAAACAAATAAAATAGATATAAGGACGTGGACTAGACAAAGAATCGTTAATTCTACCGTGCGTTCCCTGAGCAACCGGACAGCTTTGCGGCGGCGTTGGGTTGGATGACGTGTGGCGCACCTGCCGACAGAGAATAGCACTCTACTACCGTTTATGATGGTGACGTGGGCCCACCTTTAACGTTTTACACTGACGAAGCGTGATTTTATCTTCAAAGTCACGTTTCTTCCCACAACAGTAAATACTGAACTACGGAAAAATCCCCATATTATTCATGAAATTCCTCACCATGCTGCAAAAGTTGGGGGTTTGGTGTGCGGTAAGTGCGCGTAGAATTATCGGTCCCATATTTTTCGATACAAGAGTTGATTCACACACGTGTATGTAAATTGCATTTTAAATATTTTTTTTCCGCAACTAACAAGAGATGAACGGTTGTATGGGTGGTTATAGCATGACTCAGCTACAGCACACATTGCTGCGAATTCTATGCATAAATTGCGAAGTGCGTATGGTGACATAATGATTAGTCGAGGATTGTGGTCATCTCGCTCACCTAAACTATCTCCATGTGATTTTTATTTATGGGGAACGTTAAAGAATAAAGTGTACGCATCCAACCCGCACACGTTACAAGAATTGAAGGACAACATCGCGAGTGAAATACAGGCAATCAGGCAAGATGAACTTCTTCGAGTGAACCAGAAGTATTTCCGGATATAAGGAATGTATTCGCGTTAAAGGTCATCATTTTCAACATCTATTCTGATTTCAGGTAAGCCTAATGTAAATTAGTACAGTAGAGTTCCGCACACGTTACCTGCCGGTCCTTTAGGCTTAATTCTGGCGGAGAGCGCGCCTGCCCTCACCCATTACGGTGATACCGCGGGGCGGTCCGGTCGCTCGGGGAACGCATAGTATATTTTAATTGAAATCCTGTTACCACATTACTTTTTCTACTACGTACTCAGTAGAAGTAATGTATTCCAGACAAAATTCAATAACGAGATAATACATTTTTTAAATATACTGAATTTCCCCTAACAGTATAGAAGAGGTGGTGTGTTCATCCTTTTCACTCAGAATGACTATCGTAAACTGTTTAATCGTAGAACGTAGACAAAAACTTATTCAACTAAAGACACAGCTCTCGTCTAATGCACACAGTTTATGTCAAAACCATTTGTTTGTGATCTTAAACACTCCTAGGATGTTCTTTGTCATTAGCTTAAATATTTAAATACTTAAACTTCCTTCAGATGGTTAACCGCAAGAAGTTGTGCTCTCACGGTTATATAAGAATTAAAGAATTTCAAAGCAATCTCGGCGATTTGCATTCTAAACATCTGAGTATCGCTTTAACCTACTCACTCTTCTTATGCCTAAAAATGTGTAAATGTGCAATAAAATGTAAATCTATTAACAAGATATGCACAGAAGAATAAGTCTTTGTAAAAATAATTTACAGGGATTGAGAAAGTCATCTGAATACAATATATTAGGTATAGGGTAGTTAAATTATAATTGAACCCACTCGTGGCCTCTCTCTACTGTGCGAGAGACCGGCAGTTGCCGGGGACTTTACCTCGGCAGAGGTGGACTAGAATCCCTACCTTAAAATAGATGCTGGAAATGCTGACCTCCTGTTCTTAAATAGGCAGCTTATCTCGTAAATATTCTTGCTCATTGACCGAAGCTCAGCAGCAGGTTTTCCTGTGATTTCTTGTTTTCCCTAAGTTCCTGTAGCGTGCGAGGATTGGAACGACACACGTCTGTTGAAACTGAAGCCTATCACTATAGACATGAGCAAACGTTAAAGCCGATGATCCCGTTAAACGTGTGAATTATTAAAACTGATTTTTCCAACCCGTAGAACGGGATTTTGGTGACCCACAGCTTTTGTTTTTCACTGGTGAATCCAGACTTCATTTAATTTGACGTTTGAATACTCACAACAGTCAATACTGGGCGTCAGAAAAATCCGTGCTACCGGATCCCAAAACTGGATTGTGTGTAGTGTGCGAAAAGTGCTAGAAGAGTAATAGGGCTCATATTCTTTGATGAAACAATAAATGCAGTCAATCAGAGGTTAATTCTGAGGCTATTCTTCAATCACCTGACAGAAGGGAAATCGCATCGTTGGTTCCAGCAAGATGATGCAAGAGCACATACGGTTGCCTAACCATTAAATGCAATAAGAGGGGTGTTTGATGACAGAATAATTAGTGTTCATTTGTGGCCTCATTCTTCTGACCTAACGAGTTGTGACTTATTTATGGGGTTCCTTAAAAGCAAAATTATCGTTCCAAACCTCGCACAATGCAGGAATTAGGGAAAACACTGTGCAAGTTATCACAAGAATACCTGCCGCTAAGCTTCGGAGAGGAGCGAGAATATTTACACGAGATATGCTGCCCGTTTGAGGACAGAAGTAAATGAAATGTTTCGTGTTTAACGCCCGCTTTTGCTACATGCGGCACACTGATGATATATGAAATGAAGATGGAGCACCGGTGGATTGAGATGGCAGGGAAGGGAAACCGGAGATCCCGGAGAAAACCCGCACCAGCGCCATGTTGTCCACCGCAAATCTCTAACCAGATAGCCACGGAGAAGGCCAACATTTCTATTATAAGGTAAGGAAGGATTCCAGTATGCCTCTGCCTGCCATCTCGCGCACAAGAGAGAGGCCGTGAATGGATTCGATTATGATTTAACTATCTACCTTATATGTTTTAAATTTAGCACCAACAATTGAGGAGAGTTACTAACATATTAATCACTGCATAGTGATGTTATCATGGTTCAGTAGCAAAGTTGACATTTTACAACATAAAACCGCTTCGCTGCAAACACATAACATAAACGGCCGTGATTGGTCAATATCCGAGACACTGTTTAACATGATTAACCAATATCAAATACTAAACCTACGATTGGACAGTCATACTTAAAATAGAAATAGGCGGTTCTTTGAAAAGGAACAAGCGAAAGCTACGCTAAAGCTCTTTGCAATTTCTTTTAAAGCTGTCGGGAGGGAGCAATGGAGTTTCTGGAGGTTTCATCCCCGCTTTCAACTTTTTGGAACTGCTCCATGTTCCCATCAGTGGCCCACATATGGGTCGTGCGAAAGAGCAAATTTCAATAGACACTCCGACGATACAGTGGTCAGTGAACACGTTCACTAAATATGCAAAATGTGCATTTTATTCTCATTTACAAGTTTCACACAAAAAGCAAAACGTACCGTCGTAAATTTCGTGACTTAATTAAAACGCTCGTTGTGATTTGCATCCCATTTCCAGCGCCCGGTCCAACTACTGACCCTAACCTCGTCATCGTCAACATTAATTCGCTTTTACACTCTCGTAAAACACAACGCGAAAGAGACAGAAGGCTTTTCCATTCCAATCTGGATTTTTTCCCTCTACTTTGTCGGCGAAGGTGTGGAAAGCTGCGGGAATCCTAATGCCATTAATCCCTTCCATGTTCCGTAATCCCGTAGGCAATTCCTTTCCGGGATTTGCATCAATCTTCCGCCCAGACTAATGTAAAATTGTTGAATACCCCAGTCATGTGGCATATCGCAGGAGAAATGTCTCGCGACAGAGAACATCTAATGGGCTGGGCGATAAGTATTAGCGGTTTTAAGCGTAAGTTTTGCCTGCAAATAAAATGTCTTGGCAATGCGTTTTATGTTATTCGATAATTACGCGCTCCACAAAATAGTGTGTTCACTGGTTGTATGCTTATATATTGTTTGTTCTATTCAGGTAAATAAAATGGAGTGTCAAGTCGAAAGTACTCTTTGTTGTCAGCTTAACACTTTATTGACCTGGAAACAAAAATATTATACACACATACAAAAATTAAACACATAATTTTAGAGAGCACGTAATTCCCTACCAAAAACCGTAAAACGCATTACCAAAACATTATTTTGAACCAAAACTATCAATTAAATAAAAAAGCCAAGACTTAATGGTCCAACCCACTAGAAAGAGCCAAACCTGAGGATCACCGTCCTCTAAAGCTAGACCAGCAATGGCTAACGTCTTTTCTACAAAGGACCAATGATAAAAATTTGGTGAAAAAAATCATGATACAAATTAACATTAAAGTTTAATCACAATAAAATAATACTTTTATTCAAGAAGTAATTTTTAAGTGATCGGCAGCTGTGTTACTGTTTAAATTTAGAATGAAATAAGTTTCAAAGTGAACACATCATAATAAAATCGAAATATGAGAAATTCAGTATTAGTGTAATTGTCTAATACAGCAGAGTCTCGATTATCCGACCTAAACTGGCCCTGGACAAGGTCAGATAACCAAATCTGTCGAATAATACAAATGAAGTTGGAAAATGGAGTAAAACATGGGGTATACTGTATTATTAAAACAATTGTTGGTTTTGCGGTATTTCTGAATAATCAAACCAAATTCTACATGGAATATTGAACAAACAGAAGCTCCAAATCTCTTAAGAAAAGAAAATTACAAAGGAAGTCTGCTTGCCTGATGAATGGCATTTCCTTGCTGCGAGATTTTGCCATCGACGAAACATTGATACCTCAGTTCCACTTGCCTGCTGCTCTTTCTCCACGTATCTTAAAGCCATCTCTAAAGCACTTAAACCTTCAGCCTGACTCATCTTCTTCTCGTTTTGTTCTTCAATTTCCCATTCTGCTGCATCCTCATTATCATTACCATTTACGAAATCAACAATACCAGAGTCTGTGAGTTCAATCTGTTGATCTTCTGCACACCAAATACTTGCATCCTGAGTCGTAGCAAACTCACAGCCCGGAATACGGTTCATTAAGGTGTCACACATGTCTTCTTGTACTATCTCTTCTTTATTTTCATCATCACCTAACAGTATGTTTCAAGACTTTGCTAATGTCGTTGTTTCGATTTAGTCCACCCTATGCACAGACTGTAACAGGATTTAGTCACCGACAAAATAAACAGTTTAGTAAGTGATTGTTATTTGAGAAATATTCTTTTTAGTAATATGCGTCGGATAATACGGAATGTCAGATTGCCGAAAGTCAGATAACCGAGACTCTACTGTAATAATTTTACCTCCATTTTGCCAAGTTTCCCTCAAAGTTTGAGCTTCGCACCCAGAAGTGATTCCTTATGCTACAAGTGCAGTGATGTAAACTTTCATTTGCCATTTTTCTCACAAGGAAGTTCGTTCACTTCATTCTACATAAAAAAAAAAATTGCGTAACATACTTTCTTATAATAAGCTAAACTTGGCATGTAAGCGTACTGTAGCACTGTATGATCTTTGGAACTCTCTGTATTTAGTTACTGTAAAATATTAATATTAAAATAATGTGTTTTTGCTTCAATACACGCTGCCCGAAACAATTACTTGTCGAACTGTTATCGTGTCGAAGTACAGTAATTTAGCTAAAGTTGCCATGGAAACCTTTAGCAGCCTAATAAACAAAATCCAGATGGCAGTGACCAATCATACCAAACTTTAAATGGCTTTCAAAAAAAAAAAAAAAATACTTCATAAACTTTCTCCTTCTGTTCTGAGATTTTACCTCCATAAGCTACGTTCAATATTTCTGGATCGGATTTAAATATCCTTGGAATTTTAAACCATATTATCACTTGTTTGTTGTTTTTAAACGAGCGCTCACAATATGCACTACTATCTATATCCGCATCTGGTTACCTACAAGGTTTTTTAGGATAATTTGGCATGGCTCATAGCGCACAATTCAGAAGGCCCTGAGAATATATGAACAAAAGACCTATTCCTTTACATTTATATAGTACTTAGATATATTGAATACAGTTATTTATTTAATTTACTTTTAGAGCTTCCACTGAAATAATTACGAGGCTGATCAACAACGACTGAGACTGATTTTTTTCACAGATGTTTTTTACTGCAATTCAATGTTTACATGATCTTTTTCAAAGTAATCCTCTCCTACTTTAATGCACATTTTATAGAGTCTCTGCCAGTCCTTGAACACGTGCTGCAGACCATTCTTTGTCAGGTTCTTGAGAATCGCCTCACTTTTCTTGAGTACTCCTTCAGAGTTCTCAAATCGAATACCCCTAAGCTTCGATTATCATCGGTGATGAGTCATGGCTGCATCATTATGGTCCTTAAGGAAAACAAGCCAGCACAGTGTGGAACTCGCCAGGTTCTCCAACACCAAAACAAGGCAAAAGTTATTCCATCTGCAGGTAAAGTGATGGCGATAACGTTTTTTGACTGTAATGGAATGATTTACCAGCGTTACTCACTCACACTACTGTTACAGCAGCATACTCCACACGTCAGTATTGGCTACACTGAGGAAGCACATTGCAAAGAAATGACCAGAGCTTTCTCGGACTGGGTGGCGACTCCATCATGACAATGCACCTCACGTCGCAAATCAAGTCATGCACTTTCTGACTCGATTCAACATTACCTGTGTACCACATCCACCTTATAGCCCCGATCTTGCACCCTGTGACGTCTTTTATTCCTATCGCTAAAGGCAAAGCATAGGGGTATTCGATTTGAGATCTCTGAAGCAGTGCTTAAGAAAAGTGAGGCGATTCTTAAGGACCTGGCAAAGAATGGTGTGCAGCACGTGTTCAAGGACTGGCAGAGACTCTATAAAAAGTGTAGTGAAGTAGAAGGGGACTCATTTGAAAAAGATCATGTAAACAATGAATTGTAGTAATAAACATCTGTAACAAAAATAAGTTTCAGTCTTTGTTAATCAGCCCTCGTACATGCACAATGCACGCAACAGCTTTAGCGGATTCATCCACTATTTAGGAAGATGCTGGCTACACCTCGTCTGAAATACTTCATTCGTCCGCTAACCCCTATTTTGCATATGTGATAAATAGTTTTTTATTTTACTATAGAATTATCATAGCCAAAGATTTCATCCCTTTTTTCCTGTTCACTAAAATTTTTTAACTACGTCCAACTCCAAAGCGATTTCAATTGACAGATAAATTGAGAATGTGTCGATAATTATATTAAAAAAATAGAAAAACAAAAACTAAAATTGCATCGCAATTGGAGCAACTAAAACAAGAATTTAAAAGTAATAACCAAAGAAATATTCGTACCAAAGATTTGAAACTTAGTGAGCAAATTGCCTGCTTACATATGCGTTTACTTAATTTCAATAGCTCCACAGGAATGCAAAAAGTCATTCAAAAGTCACTCATTGTCCCTCTAGCAGTGCTATCCTAACATGCTTCACTCACTGTAACAAACAATTACAGTGTCTTGACGTTTCGGACCCTGATTTTCGCTTATAAACCAAATTAACGGTAATCATTTAATAATATTTTCCATGCACCTTGCTACATAGAAGTTTAGTGCTGCTATGAGAGGTGGATCTACCGTTAAATTTCATCTAGTTTGATGGACGAGGGGAAACTACGGGATAGTTTAAATAAACTTTGCAAATTCAATATCAGGGCAGCTGCACATTGTACCTGTTATTACATGATTTCGTACTGCGTAGTATGCTGGCTAAACATGTTCTAAGAATTTGCTGCTTTATGACGATACTAATTTATTAATTTAAAATGGATTAATTATTCTTTCACACTGGCCGTGTGTAGGCTAAATTGTGGAAACGTAGAGTCAGAGTGAAAAATTCAATGCCATAGCCGGGATTTGAACCACGGATCTTCTGGTTTCCGTCCAGCCGCACTACCATTGTGCTACTATGGCCAACGTGCCGATATGACATTAAATTCTTGGAGAATGTCATATCGGCACGTTGGCCATAGTAGCACAATGGTAGTGCGGCTGGACGGAAACCAGAAGATCCGTGGTTCAAATCCCGGCTATGGCATTGAATTTTTCACTCTGACTCTACGTTTCCACAATTTAAAATGGATTGTTTCTGAGCAAGACATTCTAGTCCAAATGTATCAGTGCACCTAAGCACCAGTGTAGCTGGATATAATCGTCTGCTGCGTGTTGTTCAACTGATAACCTGTTCGAACCTTTGTGGCTAAATTTTGCATTTCTGTTAAGTGTACTTAATGCTGAATAAATACCCAACTTCCTGTTATAATTAATTTTATGAAATTGTTCCTTAACTGAGATCTAAAATTTCGTGTTGTATGTTTTTGTATCTCTCTTATACTTTACCAATTTCACAAAATGCAATCATAATGAAGTAGGCTTCAGAAGCTATTTTAGTTAATTGATGGAAGTTAATAATTTCTTCATACTAGCCGTATATAGGCTAAGGATTTTGAAAGATAGAGTCTACATGAAAAAGTCAATGCCACGGCCGGGATTTGAACCACGAATCTCCTGGTTTCCGTCCAGGCGCTCTAATCCATTGAGCTACCATGGCCAACTTGCCGTCATGACATTAAATTCTCCTTTTGAAACATATATTTTCCTGGTAAACCGCTAGCGGCTCTCCCATTCGAGATACACCGTTTTAAGTCGCCACAAACGGTGTATCTCGAATGCGAGAGCCCCTAACGGTTTACCAGGGAAATATACCCGAGTTCGAATCTCGATTAGGGTGACTTACTTGGATAAGGTTTTTCCGAGGATTTTCCTTATCCTGATAGACGAATGTCGGGTAACTTTAAGCTCCATGGACCCCGGACTCATTTGAGCATCACTCCACCCATTTCATTCATCGTCCGATACGACTTAAAAGTTGGAGGACGTAAATTATAAAAAAAGAAAAAAATATATGAGTGACATTGAGAATTTAATGTCATAATGGCATGTTGGCCATGATAACTCAATGGGTTAGAGCGACTGGACGGAAACCAGTAGATCCGTGGTTCAAATCCCGGCCATGGCATTGAATTTTTCATGTTGACTCCATCTTCTCAGAAGCTATTCCTGGAAAACTTAATAATCTGATTAGTTTTAGTCGTCACGAAGTATGCTAAACATATATATATTTTATTTTTGACAAAATAAAAGATAAACAAAGCGTTCTCTCTCTCTCTCTCTCTCTCTCTCTCTCTCTCTCTCTCTCTCTCTCTCTCTCTCTCTCTCTCTCTCTCTCTCTCTCTCTCTCTCTCTCTCTCTGTGTGTGTGTGTGTGTGTGTGTGTGTGTGTGTGTGTGTGTGTGTGTGTGTGTGTGTGTGTGTGTGTGTAAAAGGGACTTTGGAGGTTAAAGGATTTTCTTCAAAATATTATTGCATCACTGAAAACTGCAGAACTTATAATATACTACGTCCCCCTCCTTCATCTCTTTTAATTCAGCGAGTTCCAAACATGCATTTCCGCTTTTAATTCTATATCGGATTTTCTTGGTATTTCGGAGAAGAAAATACTTTGATCTGCTTAAAATTTATTTTCTGAAGTCGATATAAATTGGCGATACTGAGAATAAATGTAGTCGAAGTTATTGACAAATGGTTGAGAGGAAATCTAACGTTATTTGATGAAAGTTCCGAAGCGATCCCAAAGAGTAATTGCTTACGTTACTTACGTTCTGTAACGACATTCCTTAATGTAATTTAAATTAGTTTCAATCATCTCCATATTAGAATGAAATGCAATTACAACTTACGTAACAACAACGCAAGTGAAGCATTAAGACAAATGCGCATCTGATCAAAAAGAGAATTCGAGCAGTATATGGTGCACCAGCTGAACTGTTGTATAAAACTAAATGAGCTAACAGCAGAACACAATTCCCATCCAAGTCAGCTGTATACGTTACTTGTACTCCAAAGTATGAATGGTAAACTGTCTTAAACTCGTTAGATGGAGGATAAAGGTAGTAAATGCTGTTAAATTATAACCATTAGACTTTATTCGTGAGTGAGAGTAAGTAAAACATATTGTTGTCCAAATCAGATTCAAAATTGGTTATACAATCAAAACTGTCGAAAACAGAACTCCAATTAGCAGTTTTCCCCTTTTGCAGAGGTTTACGTCTTACGAAGGGAGAGCTACCTATGAAAATTGTGATTGCATAGGATTCTAATCAAGGAATATTCTAAATATAAGCTTGCTCATAAAAATTAGTTTGAAATGTCTCACTGGCATGTTGCCTAGGTAGTTCAGTTGATTAGAGCAACAGTACGGAAAACCGACGATCGTGGTTCAAATGTCGACTACTAATTCTACTTTTCTAGCACACATGATGTAATATGCCGTCCGCTGAACTGAAATGTACAGGCTAATTCTTTAAGTTAATTGACGAAATTAATCATTTCTTCACACTAGCCGTATATAGCCTAAGGTTTTCGACAGATAGTCAACATAAAAAATTCAATGCCATGGCCGGGATTTGAAACACGGATCTCCTGGTTTCCGTCCAGTCGCTCTTATCCATTGAGCTACCATGGCCAACATGCCGTACTGACATTATATTCTCCAATTGACTCATAACCTCAGCCTATATACGGCTAGTGTGAAGAAATGATTAATTTTCATCAATTAACTTAAATAATAAGAGTTTAATGATGAAGCCTCGGATTCAAGGACTTACGATAGTAAGTCGCCACAAACGGTGTATTTCGGATACGAGAGCTCCTATTGGTTTACCGGGAAAATATGAAAAACCTTAGCCTATATACGGCTAGTGTGAAGAAATGATTAATTTCCATCAATTAACTAAATAAAAGTTTAATGATGAAGCCTGGGATTCAAGTACTTACGAAAGTAAGTCGCCACAAACTATGTATCCCGGATACGAGAGCCCCTGGTGGTTTACACGGAAATATGAGTCAATCGGAGAATTTAATGTCAGGACGGCATGTTGACCATGGTAGTTCAATGGGTAAGAGCGACTGGACGGAAACCATATTTTTGGTTTGTTTGCAGAGGCATCCCCCCCCCCCGGAGACTTCAAAGAGACAACACCTACATCGAGCACCGTGAAGAGCCTAACTAGCCTCTTGGAGGCGAGAAGTAGGGACCTGGGCCTGCTAGAGCTTCAAATTCTCAACAAAGTGACTGGGCAGAACAGTAAGACCGCAGCCAATAGTCCTTGCGACTGGTTTTTAGGTGTCCTTTAAGGGTTGGTCCGCTACTCTTCGGGCCTTTTGGCGCCCTAGACTTGTTCTTTTAGATTCTTATTCTTCTTTTTCTCTTTTCGCTCATCAGCATCACGCAAAAAGCGGCCACTGTACCCCTTTTTGGTTACTTCAGCACACTCTCTCCTCATCGGTCACTCCATTGACCTCCCTGATTGGTCTTTGTATTGGCAGTTCCAATTGGTCCATGCTTAAAACTGATCATGCTGGCCACTAAAGCACCAAATGTAGCAAACATGAAGGCACAAATCGACCCAAATGTGCACCGATCTTCAGTTAGCGTAAATTGTGAAAGCACCGCTATGGACACTGTCATGACTACACCTCTTCCAACAGAAATAACAGCAAGCCACCCACCTCAATGGAACCTTCTACGGAAGACTACTACCTGGCTGGAGGCGACATGACTAGCTTCATGGGAGAAGCTTTAATAACACAACCAAGCTATCCACTATCCAGAGGCGATGTACGGACATTAAAGCTGGAAAGAGCAGCAAGAACAAAATATTTAAACCAAGCAGATGCAGAAATGTTCTCCGTCCCCACCTCTGAGGATGTCTGCTTCACGGCCACTGCCTTTCAAAGATATTCATACCACCGCCAAAGGATCGACGTCATTGCCACTTATTTAATATAGCATGACGAACATCAACTGAACTCTTGGCAAACGCCTGCATCAAAAAGAGCAGCCAAGGATTCTAAAAACACAGTATACCGCCACCCACTACGTCGAACAGTTTTGCTGCTCTTGCACACACGAACATGGATGATGAGTACCCATCACTGCAAGTGGCACATCAAAAGAGGCGTAAATGCTCTACACCACCACCTCCTGCCGAGAATATGGAAGAGGATCTAGCAGATGTATCTGCCCGACCTCCCCTCAACCAAACTCAGCCCACCTCTAATGCTCAAGGAACAAATACATCTAACAAGGTCACCCCCATTTTCTTACGAGATCCGTGCCAGGCCCGTGATCTTACGAAAGCATTACACGACCGACACCCAGACACTAAATTCACCATTAAAAACATGGGCGGTTACATCGCCTTCCTCCCTGCTACACCTTTTGACCACAGACTGATACGTAAGTTTCTGACAGACTGCAAAGTGCAGTACCTCACCACCTTGCTACCTGATGAAAAACTGATGTACGTCACCTTAAAAGATCTACCAATGTACATCACAGAATCAGACGTCCTGGAACTCCTGCAAAAATTAGAATACCCAGTCGAGCGTGTTGGACAACTTCGCTCAAACCGCTCCTCAACCCAACAAAAGCTACCACACTTCAGGGTAGCTCTTCGCAAGGAGCCCGTTCAAGTGACATATATAAGGAAACCCATATGTTTGATGCCATCTTAAGGGTTGAACCTTATAGACCAACAGCACGTCCATTACAGTGCACAAACTTCAGCAGTTCACGCACAGTGCGGCGGGCTGCCGATTAGAACCAGTGTGCTCATACTGCGGTGAATCAAGGCACAAACGGCCAGATTGCAAAATACTAGGTCTCTCTGGTTCAAAACCAACATGCTGCAACTCTGGAGGAGAGTACTCCTGCCGCTATGCAAAGTGCCCTGTCTGGCAGGAAGCCAGAATAGAAATGGAGCTAAACAAAAATGGACAACGCACACGCTTTGACGCGGCCCCTAAGGTACCTAATCCACAAGGCATCCCCAAGGAAACTTTCAACTCGATATCCTGGACTCCCTCCAACAACAAGGCCGCAGTACAAAAACTATGCCGCTGCACTCACTGCTTCCACATCACAATAGCAAGGTCAGCAAACTATTGTACCCGAACCACATACTCCACAAAAACCAAACACGACGCTCACACCATCCCAACGTCCTTCTACAAACAGGACAATACCAGAAAAATCCCCATTCATACCTGCACCAACCAACAAGCCTGCGTGCCCAACAGGAACAACCAATGGCGAATCCAGAACGCCCATGCAACAACGGCTCTCGACTCGCCCAACCACAAATCAGTCCCTACCGCAGAATCCTAAGCCATCCATCCCTAATGAGCAATTTCTAAACCTAATGTCCAGGATTCCTCTACACCTGCAGGCTGACTTTGCAGCTGCCTTAGCCGATGCACTGGCTATCCGCCCCCTACGATACCACCACAAACAATCTTGGTACATACCGTCTTCATCTTCATGGGCAACAATGGCGGACGTCACTAATATCATACAAAACCTCACCATTTGTTCCTGGAATGCCAATGGTTTGCAGCATAAGATACGCGAAGCCACAACTTCATCGCTGTGAACAAAATTAACACCTTCCTTGTTCAGGAGACACACCTAGCTCCACGATATAAGGCCACCATTCCAGGAATGATTTGTCACAGTACTGATCGTCCGGACGGTTATGGTGGGACTGCAATTTATAACCAAAGGCACATCACCCATCACCGCCTTCACCTGCCTGCTGTTGACGGTCTAGAAGGAACGGGTATCCAAGTTGTAATTGACAAGGGACCCCTCACCATCTACTCGGTATACATTCCACCGAGCAGAGCGATATCTCAGCGAGATCTAGACCACATTTTCACTGGCTCTCCCACCATAGCCAGGGGAGACCACAACGCCAAGAGCACTCTCTGGAACTCCACCATCACCAACAGTCGTGGACGCCTTCTAGAACGTTACACAGAGCGTAAAAATCTGGTTGTGCTTGCTCCTACCTCTCCCATCAGAACACACGGCGACCGTGGATCTCCTGATTGGCTGGATATAGCTCTACTGTGTAACATACGTAGTCACCCAACAATATTTTCTCTTCCTGAACTTTCTTCTGATCACTTTCCCATCATCTTACTCTATAAGGCAAAATTAACACCGAAATCTTTACCTTCTCACGTAAATCCCAGACAAACCAACTGGAACAAATTCTCAGATATGATGGCCGAAAAACCCTCCAATATTCACCCTTGCACAACAATTGCGGCAGCTGATGATCTGGAGATGTTCATCACTACCAACATGGCTCATGCCATGCGCGAAGCAACTCCTGCCCGTAAATCTGCACATAGTCCCCTCAAACCCCTCCCAAAACATTTGCGCCAACTCATCTCGGCCAAAAACAGAGCACGCCGAAAATTTCAAAATAAGCGCCAACCACAACATAAGAGGGCATGGAATCGCCTTCAAGCAGCAGTGAAACTGGAACTTGCAGACCACTTCAACGATGAATGGGAGAGAAAATTGTGTACATTCGACACCACTGATGTCTCTCTCTGGAGGATGTCTAAGGCTATGCTCCGCATACCCACCTCAGACCCGCCACTTACCGACTGTCAACGAATAGCACAATCCTCCAGAGAAAAAGTGGAACTCCTAGCCGAACACCTGGCGGCTACTTTTTATCCTGCAGAATCCCCCGACCATGAACAGGTGGCAGAGATTGAACAAGTGGTACAACACTTCCTTGCCTCTCCCTATAATACAGATGAAGTGCACCTCACCAACATCGCTGAGGTCAACGGCTTAATTGCTTCAGTCCGACCTTACAAAGCTGCTGGCTGCGATCAAATACCATACGCCGCCTTCAAGGCACTCACGCAAAGCTGGATAGCATTGATAGTCCATCTATTTAATAGCCTGCTGCTTCTCTCATACTTTCCCAAAAAATGGAAACATGCCAAGCTCATTATGATCCCCAAACCTGGCAAGGATTCTAAACATATTGAAAATCACCGACCCATTAATCTGCTACCAGCAATTAGTAAACTATTCGAGAAGGTACTCCAACATCGCCTCCAAAAACTCCTAGATGAGTTAAACATCCTGCGCCCGGAACAGTTTGGACTTCGCCGATTCCACTCCACATCGCACCAACTTTTACGTCTGGTTGATGAGGTGACCCGTGCATTCAACAATCGTCAGTACGTTGCAGCTCTCTTCCTTGACATCTCAAAGGCCTTCGACTCTGTCTGGCATCACGGCCTCCGCTACCGCTTAATCAGTTACGACTTTTCTCCCTACATAATCCATCTTGTCAACCATTACCTCACACAACGCACCTTTTCCGTCGTCAGAGATGAAATTGCTTCCAAACCCTATTTCATCAATGCAGGGGTACCCCAAGGCAGTGTACTTGCCCCCCTGCTCTTCTTAACTTACATCAACACCCTTCCCACTATCTGGAGCTGCAAACTCTATTTATTTGCTGGCGATACAGCAATCACCACGGCCTCATGTCAACACCACATAGCTGTACAACGCTTTCAGCGCTATGCTAATATGATTTCCGCCTGCTTCCTCACTTGGCGATTAAGCATAAACGCCGCAAAATCACAGGCAGTTACCTTCACCCGTCGCCAAATCCAGGACGTTCCAGAGCTGCATCTGGCAGGAGAAAACATTACCTGGAGCAACCAAACTTGGAGTTCTACTTCACATGCGCCTAACTTGGAAGGCCCACATCCTTTCTGTTGCCTCCAAAGTTACGAAACGCATGGCATGCTATATGCGTTATATAATAAAAAATCACCAATTAGTCTCAGGAACGAGATACTCATTTACCAGCAAATACTGAGGCCGGCGATAACTTACGCATGTCAAATCTGGGGTGCTGGAGCACCTTCAAATTTATATAAACTCCAGGTCCTGCAGAATCGCTACTTAAGAATTGCTACAGGTGCGGAATGGTACATTCCCAATATCAATATACACCAAGACCTATCATTTCCCAATCTCACCACCTACATCCAAAAACTCTCACACAAGTTCCATTCTGACCTACCATCTAGTATCAATTATCTCATCAGGGGTCTCGGGAAATATGATATAGACCACGGGGCTACCTACAAACATCCCAGGCCCTCTCTAGGCATACCATAAACTTATCCTCCTCATATCGAATTTACATTTCTCTTCTCTTTTTAACCTCAAATCATCAGAACAAAAACCAACCATCAAACCACCGTCTGTTATTTATTATTCATAAAATGCCAGTAATGGACAGTGTCCCGGGATGGCAATAAGTCGAAGGCCCCTGTTCCATGGAGCCGGGTTCACCTTCAACGACACCTCAGTGCTGTGTTTGGACGGAAACCGTGAGATCCGTGGTTGGAATCCCGGCCATGACATTGAATTTTTCATGTCGAGGCTAATTCCACTTTTCTAGCACACATGAAGTCGTAATATGCCGTCCGTTGCACTGAATTATACAGGCTAGTTCTACTTTTCTAGCACACATGATGTAATGTGACGTCCGTTGCACTGAATTGTACAAGCTAATTCTACTTTTCTAGCACACATAATGTAATGTCACGTCCGTTGCACTGAATTGTACAAGCTAATTCTATCTTCTAGCACACATGAAGTAATATGCGTTCGTTTGATTCACGAAGCTACAAACAGATGCAGAAAATCCTAAGGGATCTGCTGTAAATGAAAGGATTAATTCCAGACTTCTAAAGTGAATTGACAGGCATTCTTTTTATCATTTACTGCAATACATTCCTCTCGGGGGGGGGGGGGGGCAGTATGATAAAACTCCAGTGTTGTAATTGTTAAAGGGAGCCTCCACTAATGAACTACACAGTTAGCTCAATATTTTCTTAAGAAATTCAAGCCAATAAGTGTCTTTATAACTGCATTGAAAGTTAGCTCATGGTTCTGATATTATTTCTGTAACTTCTGAGCAAAATAGTCGTAGAATTCCACTAACAATAAAGAGGTTTTACTTCATTTTGTAGTTAGCGTATGTGTTCAATGGATGACTGTGAACAGTACATGTAGAGATATAGAAAGCCAAAACAAAAAGCACGTCATTTTTTCAATGTTGATTTCTAAAAATCTGAAGCCAGTGGACTGAGTCACAATTTTCGTCATCGCAGTTTTTCCCACCCAATGAATACACAAGTTGAAAATCTCATATGTGAAAAAGAAAGACTAAAATTAACCAAGCATTTTACTAGGCGGTATAATGGAAAGCTGCTATCGACATTGAAAGCTAACGCATAGACGTATTTATTGACGGGAAAACAAACAATTATGATTTTCACCACCTTAGTAGTTGTCGCCATATTCGTAGATGCTTTTAGTACGGAGATAGATTTTTAGGACTGTTTGTCATCGGGTTGTTAAAATCAGTACTCTACAGTGCAGGATGAAAGCATTACACATGCACAGTGTAGTAAAGCCTGCCTGAAACGAAACGTGATCAGACAGCAATATTTTCAGTTTTCATAACGCATCCCTTTACAAAAGGCTTTATTTTAACCGAACAGAGTAAAATATGTAATCACATAGAAATGTAACGAGGGAATGATTTAAAATACAAGTTTATAAATAAAAAAATGTTCAAATGTAAAAACTGCTGTATTTACATATAATAATCAGAGTTTCTCTATCCCTGCATGTGCGTCAAAGTGCACTGTTGTGACTTTCTCACAGCAGGATGCTATATGATCCCCTTGGGCTGTTCAATAAAGAATGATCACAATTTTTTTGATAACGTACCTATACTCATCCTCATAATTTTGATGGTCCTTCTCAAAATATTCTCCCCTGAATGCGATGCTCTTGTCCCAACGTTTCTGCCAGTCTACAAAGACATGCTGGAAACCATTTTTTGAGAGATCCTTCAAAATCGCTTCCGCAACCTTCAGCACTGCTTCTGATGATGGATAATGCCTCCCACGAAGGCGTTTCTTCAAGTTAGGGAATAGAAAAATGTCACATGGCGCCAAATCCGGACTATAGGGAGGGTGAGGGATGCACTTCACGTTTATTTTTGCAAGATATTCAGCAATAACATTGGCAATAAACGGCCGCGCATTATCGTGGTGCCGCATCCAGCCTGCTTCGCGGAAATGTGGTCTTTTGCGCCTGATATGAACTTGCAATGTTTTCAGGACATCCCTGTAGTATTGTCCAGTTACTGCTGTGTGTGCAGGTACAACATGCTAATAAACCATTCCATGAATATTGTGACTTTGTGGGTTCGTGAAATTGAAGGTACAATTGCACCACTCAAAAATGTTCTTTATTTCCACCGAAATAAAATCGGAGCACTTGCAGATTACACAGAATTACGTAATGCACACAATTACAATTCACCAGTTCGTCTGTCACAGGTCCACTGCACGCAGTTACGTACACTTCTCCGATGCACGTACACAGTCTGTTCCCTCACTGGGCGAACCTCACGACCGCTCGACAAGAACTGAACTGAACTCACTCACTGCAGCCCCCTTTTATAGGGATATCACTGTTTCTCAAAGTCTCTCGTTTCAGTGAATCACCGCGAAAGTTCCAGACGGCCGGGGGGGGGGGGGCGAGAGGCGGCCAGCGACCAGTGACATTTCCCTAATCATCCCCTCAGGTAGTAACTGAGATAAATGGGTGGGCGTGGCCCGAATGTCCCCAGCTGTCAATTGGTCGTGCTTTCCGACAATTGGGTGACACTGCTCCCTCCTCAAAGCTGGTCGCCCCGAACAGCACCATCGTAGCGGGCTAGACGATTCAGGTGTACCACCAACATCCTTCCTCGGGGCACCTTCTGGATGCGGTAGACCACGTCATTAATCCTCTTCACCACCCGGTACGGCCCTTGCCATGACTGCTGAAGCTTCGGGCAGCGTCCCTTGGTCCGCGTAGGACGGTACAACCGGACCAGGTCACCTTGTGGAAACCTTGGCTGTTGGCTTGCCTGTTATATCGGGTCTTCATGCGGTCGCTCGCCTTCTGGATGTTCTGGCGAGCCATCTCGTGCATGTCGTGGAGGTGGTCCACCAGCTTCTCCACATACTCGGTCACTGTCTGCTTTGCCTCCGGAGGGCCTCCAAAAGCCAGGTCACAAGGGAGGCGTAACTCTCGGCCGAACATTAAGCTGGCTGGCGTCATCCCAGTTCTGTCGTGTGTAGACGAGCGGTAGGCCAGCAAGAACAGTGACACCTTGACGTCTCAGTCTCGCTGATGGCTGGCCACGACCTTCCTCAGGTGTTCCTCTAAGGTCTTGATGTATCTTTCGACCATGCCATCTGACTGGGGATGTAGAGGCGTCGTGCGGCTCTTGTTCACCCCAAGCCTTTGTAGTGCCTCCTTCATTAGGCTGGACTCAAAGTTGGTACCCTGGTCACTGTGTAGCTCTAACAGCATCCCAAATCGACAGAACACTTGCTCCACAAGCCAGTCTGTGATTGCCTTTGCCTGTTAGTTTGGGATGGCATACACCTCCGGCCACTTGGTGAAGTAGTCCACGACCACCATTAGGTACTTGTTGCCTCGGTCGAAAACTGGGAACGGTCCAGCAATGTCAACGGAGATCCCTTCGAATGGCGCTCCGACGTTGTACTGCAGCATGCATCCACGGCTCCTAGTCTGGGGGCCACGACTCGCCGCGCACACGTGACACTGACGGCACCATCTCTCAGCGTCTGCTCGGAGTCTCAGCCAGTGGTAGCGCTGACGCAGTTTGTCAATCGTTTGGTTCGCTACCAGGTGTCCTCCTGAAGTACCGGCGTGCTCTTCCTCCAAGACTTCCGGGACCTTACTCCGACCTTACTCCCATAACCGGGACAACACGCCCTCTGTGGTCTTCAACGAGTCCCACTGGGTCCAGTACGACTTGTAGGTGGCGCTCCTCGGTGCGATGTCCTCCCAGGTTGGTGTCGTCTTTGTTTGCACTACCGTGACTACTCGGACTGCTGCGGCACGCTCCTTCTCTTCCACTCTTGTTCACTGGCCGCACTCTTCTGGACAGGGTCTTCGGGAAATGTCGTCAGCGTTACCGTGGCTCTTCCCTCTACGGTGTTCCGAGGTGAAGTCGTACTCCTGCAGCCTCTGGACCCAACGTGCTGTCTGGCCTTCCAGGTTCTTAAAGCTCAATAGCCAGGTTATGGCGGAATGGTAAGTCCTCAGGTGAAATGGCTGACCGTACAGGTACTTGTGGAAGTGCTCCAAGGTCTTTGCTACCACCAGTAACTCTCGTCGGGTGACGTAGTAGTTCTTCTCTGCCTTGGATAGCGTCTTACTGTAGTAGGCTATCACCCGCTCATGGCCGTCCTGTATCTGCAATAGGACACCTCCAATGCAATGGTCGCTGGCGTCGGTGTCCACAATGAAGGCGCCACCCGTTTGTGGATTTCCCAAAATTGTAACACCGTACAGGGTCTTCTTCAGGTGCTGGAAAGCGTCTTCGGCGTCCTCCGTCCACACATAAGGCCGCTGTTCCTGTCAGGCGGATGAGGGGTTTGGCGATATTAGAGAATCCCTTTATGAAGCGGCGGTAATAACTGCACAGCCCCAGGAAACTGCGTAACTCTTTCTTATCCTTTGGGCGAGGCCAATCTCTCACAGCCGGCGTCTTCCCCGGGGCTGTGGCCACTCCGGTTGCTGAGACTCTGTGGCCCAAGTAGTTCACTTCCTTGGGGAAGAGCTGGCACTTCTTGGCGTTCAGCTTCATGTTGGTCACCTGCAATCTCTGTAAGACCTAACTCAGATTATCGAGGTGACCTTCAGAAGTCTTCCCGACGAAGATGATTTCGTCCAGGTATAGCAGGCAGGCGTCGTAAGTCCTCTCATCACTTGACTCCATGAGGCGTTGGAAGGTGGCTGCTGCGTTGCAGAGGCCAAAGAGAATGCGGTCTTCTGTTTGTCTCTTGGGTCTAGAGCTACCTGCCAGTAGCCCGACTTCAGGTCCAGGGTCGAGAACCACTGTGCACCACCTAGCGTGTCCAGGGTGTCGTCAATACGGGGTAAGGGGAAACAATCCTTCCGGGTGACAGCGTTCAACTTTCTGTAGTCCACGCAGAAGCGCAGCTCACCGTTCTTCTTCGTCACCAAGACAACAGGGGAACACCAAGGGCTGTCAGGCTCTTCAATCACTCCCCTGAATCTCATGTCCACCAGCATGTCTCGTACCGCCCCTAGTTTCGCCAGCGGAACGCGGTTAGGCGGCTGCCGCATAGACCGGGCGTCTCCGGTGTCGATGCGGTGTAGCACTTTGTCCGTGCGGCCGTAGTCACTATCACCTTGGCAGGTGGTCGGCCGCCCTCTCCAGTAAGACTTCTAGCCGGGGCCCCAGGTGTTGCGGCGGCACCGGCTCCTGTGTCTTGTCGATTGCTGTTACGCTCACCACGGGCTCTCACGTTCCCAACTCCGTCCCGGCCTGGACGTCGTGATCGGTGTCCGTTGGATTTAGCAGTCTCACTGGCACCTCCTCTCGGCACGACAGCAATGCCCTGGCTACACATAGTCCGTGTACAGGCGTCTTCTGGTCCAACACCATGTTCCTGGTTATCTGGCCTTCTAGTCGCGCCGTCACCACCACCTCGCTCCTCGCGGAGACAACCACGTCTTCATTCAAGACGACCCTGCAAATTCCAAGGCGCTCCCCTGGTTGGCAGAGTATAACCTCTTCTCCATTGAGCCGCAGGGCCTTCTTGCCGACGTCTACCGTCGCCTCGTAGCTCTGGAGGGCATCCAATCCCAGTATCACCTCCTAAGCCACTTTCGCGACGAACACCCACAGACTTACGGTACTCCTTCCCTAGGTCAACTTTAGCAGGGCCTCCTCCACAGGCAAGGTGTCGCCCGATGCCGTCACAAGCTGATATGGTCGGCTCGGCTTCCTTGTCGGCAAACCCTTCGCCAGGTCAGGTCTGGTGATAGTCACGGCCGCCGCGGTGTCCAATAGCACGCGGCACGGCTTTCCTCTTACCCAGACGTCTGCGATGAGGCTATCATGCATCCGCCGGCTGACGGTGCGCAGTGTCACTCGAGGAGATGGTGTGGACGGCGCCAACGTGCTCCCCGCCACGCCGGGCCTTACTCGTTCTTCCGGCTGCCCTTCATGGTGTCGGCAATCTCTCTCTAGGTGTCCCGGCTGTCCACATCCCCAACACAGGCCACAAGGTGTTCGCCGGCGTCCCATGGATGGTCTTCTGTGTCCGGTGTAGCGGACACTCCTTGTTCTCGACGTCCCAATAGCTATTACCTTGGCCGCCTTCATCCTTAATGCTGCCGTTAGCGCCTCGTGGATTGTTTTATAATTTCCGAGCATTAGGCGCTGACGAATCTCCCTGTCCCATACCCCGCCAACGAATGTGTAGGCAGCTTCCCGGGATAGAAACTCTGGTGGGAGGTCGACTAGGGACTTGCTAGTCAGTTGTTCAACTGCCAAGGCGAACTCCTGCGGCATCTCCCCTGGCAGCTGTGACCTTGCCTTTAGCTGGCTACGGTACGCTGCGGCTAAGCGGTGGTTTCCAAAACGATTCTCCAGGGCCTCGCAGATGTCCTTGGGCGCCGCCGTTGTCTGTACCACGTTCAGGACTTCCGCGGCCCGTCCCTGGAGGCTGGCTATTAACTGTTTGGCCTCCTCCTCCGGTGACCATTTTTTGTGCATGGCCACTGCGTCGAATTGGCGGCGGAAGACCTCAAACGCTGACGCGCCGTCATATTTCGAAGGTTTGACGCGCGCCGTTGTTGTGTCGCGTCCCGGTGCGTCGGCTTTCAAATCCTTGAACCTCCTTCCCACGACGTCCTCCACCATGGCACTCAGGGACTTGACGCTGCTGTCGGCTTTTCCTTCCAGCTCATTAACGCGGCTCGCCAGGTCTTCGACGCGCTCGCCTAACTCTGTGACGTCCTCTTTTACGCTGGGCAACTGTTCTTCAAACTTTGCGGCGAGAGCCTCGTTTGCCGCCTTCATTTCCGTGGCCTGACTGCCGTTCGCTGCTCTAATTTCTGAGGTTAACTCGGCCTTCATTTCTTCCATCTTCTCATTTGCCGTCTTGATTTACGAGGTCAGTTCGGCCTTCATTTCCATCATCTTCTCCAAAATCTTTTCCAATGCCGCGTCCATGGTTGTAATGTTCGGGGATGCTGTCGTCCCGCTTCCTGACACCAGTGTGACTTTGTGGGTTGGTGAAATTGAAAGTCCAATTGCACCACTCAAAAGTGTTATTTATTTCCACCGAATTACAATCGGAGCACTTGCCGATTACACAGAATTACGTAGTGCACACAATTACAATTCACCAGTTCGTCTGTCAGAGGTCCACTGCACGCAGTTACGTGCACATCTCCGATGCACGTACACAGTTCGTTCCCTCACTGGGCGATCCTCACGACTGCTCGACAAGAACTGAACTGAACTCACTCACTGCAGCCCCCTTTTTATAGGGATATCACTATTTCTCGATGTCTTTCGTTTCAGTGAATCACCGCGAAGGTTCCTGACGGCCGGGGGAGGGGGAAGAGGTGGCCAGCGACCAGTGACACTTCCCTAATCATTCCCTCAGTTAGTGACTGAGATAAATGGGTGGGCGTGTGCCGAATGCCTCTGGTCCCCTAACCAGCTATCAGATGGTCGTGCTGTCCGATAATTGTGTGACAATATCAAAGAATAAGATGACCAAAACGTTCCCAGCAGAAGCAACCACTTTTACTTTTTGGGGGGTTGGTGATGAAGGAGATTTCCACACTCAGCTTTGCCTTTTGCTCTCAGGATCAAAATGATGTAGCCAAGTTTCATCAGCAGTGATTACGTTTGAAAGAAACTCCGGATCTTCCTCTAACACCAACTTTAACTGCATGCAGATCTGCATGCTAATATCCTTTTTTCGGGAATCAACAGTGTTCAAACCCATCGCGCACAAAGACGTCTCATGTGTAATGTTTGTGTCACCAACGTGTGGGTGGCACCCAATGAAATGTTCAGTATTTTTGAAGGTGATCTTTAAGTATTTCATCGATCCTCTCTCACAATGGCAGCAGCAGTGTTGATGTATTCTTCCGTAAGAGCAGTAGAGCACCGGGTCCACCTTCCGTTGAAATTGATTGTCTTCCCTCTTTAATCATTTTAAACCACATTCGAGCTGTGCTGCAGGGAATAACAGACTCTCCATAGGCCTCCTGTAACATTGTATACGTCTCAACTGAAGATTTGTTGAGACGAAAACAGAATTTCAAAGCCGCATATTGTTCCTCGCGTGTTACCTCTATTGCGGCGGTAGGCGATACTGAACATGCCTGAACTTGCCTGCTTCTCACAGGCGGCAACTAGGGGTAGCCGCCTTCTACTACGGCGTGTTTGTTTCACATTAAGCTAACAGAATATAATAAGTGCGAAACTTTTATGTGCGTTGCCGCAACAGTAATAGCGCTTCAAACTGCTGGTATAGTTTGGTAAGGCCAATAGCTTGAGTTCCTTCCTAATCTATAGCTATTGCGGTAAAGAACTCCTAAACAACCTTCATAAACTGCTAAGTCAGGGTTTGTACAGGAAATAGGAAAGAGCTAATATAAATATCCAAATTTCCTATTTATTTCCTAGGAAATACTGAAACCCAAAAGTCGTTCTGCAACAATTAACACCAATTCAAGCTGAGCACATAAGCTCAGAATGTTCAACTTGAAGAACTGGACATCCCTACATTATCTTAATGATAATACCCAGAACTAAGCCATAATATGAGATATATTGCTGAATTAAAATGAACAATAATAAATAATAAATGAGGCGAATCCACTGGTAACAAACAAAGCAGCTTAAACAATGTGATCAACTCCTTAATCTTCACAAATGAACTACAAATTACGGCACTTTGAAGCAGATACGCATAATCCTCTCTCAGAAAAACATCGCGTAAGTAGAAGGGGCGGAGAGCTCAATCACGCTTAACCACTAGCTATTCATTTTCAGTTTTTGTGGTTAAGCCTCAAAATATTCTAACTGAGGTATATCCATCCGAAGTTCGGACGCAGATTTATATGTAGGCGATGCTGACGGCGGCAATGTTATCATCAATGTTCGCAACGTACTCGATCTCGGCACTGCGAGGAGAATAGTCTTCTTCTTCTGCACTTCAGGGATTAGGTAGTACATCTGTTGGTCTTCGCATTCTTTCTATTCTCATCTTTTTCTAGGACGTCCTATGTCTCTTTTCCCTATTGCTTTTTATCTATTAATTAAAACAGGTATCCTTTTTTCACTCATGTGGTTCATATGCTCTTTCCATTTGTTTTTATTCGCTTCCATTTTGTCGTTTAAATTATAAATATTGAGGTCTTCTCCAATTGTTTCATTTCTTATTAAGTCCAGTCTAGTACATCCTTTAATTCTTCTTACTAATCTTATTTCTGCTGACTGAATTTTCTGTTTGTCCTTTTCTTGTTTATCCACGATTCACTGCCATACATGAGCAAAGAAACTGCCATGGTCTTATAAAAAATTAATTTTGTTTCTTTCCTTGTTTTGTTTTGTAACGTTTATGTTATACTCCCCCATAAATATTGAAACCGTATGTTCTAAGTCTCTGCTAATGTCGAAACTTACGTCACAGCCCAAATAATTAAAGTTTCCCACTTGCTACAGGCTATTATTTCCAATACATACTTTTGTTTTAACTGAGTATTTTCCTTGATGCGCCATTACTTTTACTGTTTGTTTTTCACGAAATATTTAAATTACATTGAGTATGAAGCAAAATGCCGTCCACTCAGTAACGTGAGGAGTGGACGATGCCGGCACGTGAAGCAGCGAGAAAGGTTAGGTGAAAATGAAACCATGTACCGATAACGGTGTCCTGTGGAGTAGTAGGTTAGAAGTTGTGATTTGGTTCCCTGCCACGAAGTGCACCTGAGACCGATCTCACCCCTATTTGCAAGTTATTGTTATTTATAGTATAAGAAGGGCAGATGGATAAATGTGAATACTATATGCGCATGATAAGTTGAGCGCTGGATTTGCGGTGTGGTGCGGGCAGAGGGGAATAAGCGAGAGTTAACGCTCTTTTGTTTCTGCAGTGTGGTCAACCTTGCAAAGCACAGTTCAGCGAAATAGCGTGTAAGGTAAGTGAAGATATGCGCCGCAAGTGTGAGATATGTGGACAAAGAGTAAATTGAGCTCGATCCGATAAGCTGTATATTTATGTAGTTACTATTTATATAACATAAAATTATAAAATAAATATTATCACACATCCGCTGTGTGATTCTTCGAGTCCGGCGCATCACTTTCATCGCTAGTATCCTCTGATGTGTTGACCATAATTTCATCAATTACATTTTCTATTACACCATCGTTTCTGCAATATTTCACTTCCAGCTCTTGGACCTTCTTCCAATGCGTTGCGGTTACGGAAGATAATGCTACTATAGCAAGTATCCACAGATTTGGAGCCAACATATCACCAGTAATGTTACATCCTCTGAAAGCATTCCTTAGTTTTTCCCACGCCAGCTTAATTGCATTCATATTACAGTTACACGGAGGTAGACGAATAATAATGTGTCCCCTTTCGAGAGCCATAACATGCACAACATACCTTTGTTATAAACTGGCTAGCTAATTTACCTCGAAATTGATCAAAACGAAATATGGCTGGCATGATAAAGCTTAGCGCATTAGCCACTAGATGCCAAAGTTATCATCTGTGGAGTTAGACGAAACTTACCGAATGAGGACTTGGAACCCGAGCGCTCAACTTATCACGCGCATACTATACATACCTGGGTATGCCGGGGCACGATATTCACATTTAATTTAAATCAAATTATTTTTATCTGTTTCTTCATCTTATGCATTGCTCCCGAAGGTGTATGCACAAAAGGTTCAATTGTGGGTCAAGGTGCTATCTGTCTCCTTCGTTGACTAAACTAGCTGTACTATGAAAACGAGCACTCAAGCACCAGAAGCATCTGTCATTGAATGTGGCAAGAAAAGTGATAATGTATGATAAGGGGCATGTTACACTGTACAAAACAATTTCAGTTGCAGTACTACATAGCAAAGAGAGGAAGCGTAACGGAAAATATTCCAAACCAGAGATGTTTAGGTGAGTTTATCGCACATACACGTCGAGTCCAGTGTATGTACTATATGGCAAAGCGAGAAAGCGTATCGGGAAAAATTCGCAACACAGAGATGTTTACCTGAGCTTATCGCACATACACGGTGAGTCCAGTACACGTATTGTCTGTTCAGATATAATCATGTCTTCTGGACAGCAACGTGTCATACATTGGCAGGCGCGAGATGACATATATAGGCACACGCAGATTCCAATCGCTCTATTTGTGTTTCGTAACTTATTGTACGTCAACTTACTAATATTTCACTCTTCTAATCCACCAGATAAGACCTGATAAGAGACGATCACAGCACTGGTTATCTGAAGGTCAAGACGCCTTAACGCTCTGTCAAGTAATATACTCTGTTTAGATGCAATCTTATCTTCTGGACAGCGACGTGTGATATATTGGCAGGCGCGAGAAATCACATATAACGTGATTAAATATTGTGACAAGCAGAATGAAGAGAGAATCGAAATCCCTTTGTGATTCCTCAATAGATACTGCTAATGAATTTACTGGGATTGAACCTATAACACTTTAAACCTCCAGTAACACTGAATCAAATTCAGCGCCCCTCAAAATCCAACCTCTGCGGTCCTCGTCCCGAGGGGTGGCAACAGGAAGTAGGGGACTGATTGATGGGGTGATGTACAGTGGGGACTTGGTGTACCCCACGACCGCTACGGCTGCCGAGAAGGCCCATCAGTAACCCCGAAAACTGGCAGAAGAGGCTCTGGTATTTTTCCCCAGGGACCTACTACGGTAGGTACGGGATTGGCGATCCCGGGGTCCCTAGCCACTCACCCTCATTTCATCCCCTTCACCTCCATCAACTGTGCCACGCTGTGCTACTGCTGATCAGTATGCATCACCTTCTTCCCCTTCTAGTTTTTTATTATAATTATTAGCACTTAAGGTCTTAGGTTTATAACTCCTGTCTCACCAGCAGGGATCTCTCCTATCTCCATGGTTCTGTCCCACGGTTTTCAGCGCGGCTTCCGACATGTGTGCTCTCCGGAGGTCTCAAAAGTGAAGGTTGAGCGGACCCTTCGCACTGCCCCTATGTGTAGCCTTAGGTGCGGAGCCCGTCCACACCGTCAAGTACACCCACGTAGCTCCTCGAGGGCCCGGTCTGTGTTAATCTCCCGACGGCCGTGTTGCCGTTGGGTTAGTATCACGGACCGGACGTGTTACCGCTGACGGTACCCCGGTGTAATCAACAACAAGTCCCCTGAATCCGCGTGTGCCTATTATACGCAGCGCGGCCTAAAGTGGGGAGCCACAGGCGGTTATTCCTGTGGTAGGGGCATAAAGCCGGGGTGTGCGTGGTGAACGGTTTACCCATACGGACAAGCAGTGGAGATTGAAGGGTAGCTTTTCTGAGGTACAAATGAGATCGGTCATGGGTGAGGTCCCCATGACGGCACAGACCGTGAAGATTCGGTGTCTTTCTTTCTTTAACCCCCGGATGGCAGGCTGACGCCGACGGTTCCGGATGGGGGTCTCTATCATCATGTCTCCGCGCAAACAATCTTTCATTGACCCTTTCTCGATAATGACCTTGGCTTGTGATGGGAAAACGTTTAAAGAGGTTAGTCCATTTTATATCAAGCGAGAACTTGATAAAATCAGCGGCCCGGTTAAAAACGCTACGCGTCTCCGAGACGGTAGCTTACTGTTAGAGACCTCAACTGCAGACCAGTCTAAGAAGCTGCAAAAAGCGTCTTTATTGGGCTCCTACCCTATCCGGGTAGCCCCACACAAAACGCTGAATACGTGCAGAGGAGTAGTCAACACCTCCAGTTTAGATGGTCTTGCTAATGAAGAGATAGTAAGTTGCCTCTCTGATCAACTAGTCTGTCAGGCGTACCGGCTTACCCGAAAACAAGATGGCAAGGAATACCCCTTACGTACCGTGTTTCTAACTTTTGCTGGAACTAAGTAACCTGAATTTATCTATTGCGGCTATGAACGTGCTAGCGTCCGCCAGTATGTCCCGAACCCCATGCGCTGTTTCCAATGTCAGCGGTTCGGACATACTAAGGTCACGTGTACCAATCCTGCTCTTTGTGAGCAATGTGGCCTGGCGAAACACGAAGACCCAAACTGCACTCGAACACCTTGTTGCGTAAACTGTGGCGGTAGTCATCCTTCCAGCTCGCGACAGTGCCCTAGATTTATGGACGAAAAAAGTATTCAGGAGCTACGTGTAAAAGAACGCCTGACTTTTCCAGAGGCACGACGGCGCTTTGAACAACTAAAGCCTGCTACCACTATTACTGGGTATGCATCAGCAGCTCGCCGTACTCCTAATACCACCGTTGCTGTTCAACACGTCCCTGTCGCTCACGCATCCACGCAGACAGACTTTCTAGCCGTTAAACCCACGTCTCAGACTGTTTGTATATCCACCAGCACAGCCTCCGCTTCAACCGTACAGACTCCAGCCACCAAGCCATCAGCGGGTAACAGCCATCCCGTAGTAAATGCGAAAAACCGATCCCGGCCACCACATAGATCGCGAAGTCGCTCGCCTTCTATTAGATCCCGGTCTCGTTCTACGAGCCGTAGGAGTTCGGACTCCCGAACATCAGCGGAGTCACAGGAGGCTAACGATTTTCGAGTCGTAGGGCCCAAATCAGCCAAGGTCAAGAAAAAGGTTAAAACGGCCCGCTAAAAACTCTTTATGGAAATAATCCAGTGGAATGTCAATGGTTTTCGAGCTCGTGCTCAAGACCTACAACATTTAGTTTCTCAACGGTCACCATCAATTATTTGTCTCCAGGAAACCCACTTACATCCCAATCACTCGTTACACCTTCACTCTTTCTCAGCATTTAGAAGCGACTCTCTTGCAGGTGTGCGTGCAAGCGGTGGCGTTGCTACCTTAGTGGCGCCTAACATCTCAGCCGCCAGCGTTCCTCTCACCACACCATTGCAAGCTGTGGCCGTTCGGCTACAGCTGGAGAGCATCAGTTTTACCATATGCAACATGTACCTGCCGCCGCTCAGTATAGTTTCAGAGCGTGATCTTCAAACTCTATTGGCTCAGCTCCCCTCACCACTACTCCTTGTGGGAGATTTGAATGCCAAGCACACGCTCTGGGGATCAGACACTGATGACGCCCGTGGATGCCTCCTCGTAGACGTCTTCGATAAGTCTGGCCTGCTTCTGCTAAATACTGGTGACCCGACATTCCTATCATCCGCTTATGGTACACATTCCGTACTAGACCTTTCTTTCTGCAGTCCGTCATTAGTACCACTACTTGAGTGGTCAGTACTTTCGAACCTCTTTGGCAGTGATCATTACCCCATTAACATTCATTTTTCTGGCCGCCAATGTGTACCTTCTCGACATCCTCGCTGGATTATTTCCAAAGCTAATTGGGGAAAATTCCATTCCCTGATAAACCGTATCGATGACGGTTTCGACACCATCGACGAAATGGTCGAATATTTTACTTGCTCGATCCTGCTCGCAGCAGAATCCAGCATTCCTCGAGGTTCATCTACACCACGGCGTATCCCTGTACCGTGGTGGTCTGAGGAATGAAGTTTGGCAGTCAAAGCACGCAAACGTGCTTTGCGCGTTTTACAGCGGCACCCGACTGAAGGGAACTTTGTCGCCTTCAAACGTTCTCGCGCTAGGGCACGCTTTATACTGCGCAACGCTAAGCGTACATCTTGGGAAGCCTATGCGTCTTCGCTTTCCCGGCGCAGCTCTATCCAACAAGTATGGTCAGCTGTTCGGCGGATGTATGGCAAGTATCGCCGGACGGTAATTCCGGGCCTTGCCATCAACGGTTCCATGTGCACCACCGAGCAGGACATAGCAGAAGCCCTAGCTACAACATTTGCTGCTACTAGCCAAACTGCCCGCTATGACGCTCTCTTCCTGCCTATTAAGGAAAAGGCGGAGCGGGTACAACTACATTTTAATAGTGACTGCACCGAGCCGTACAACAACCGTTTACCGCTACCGAGCTCGCCCATTCTCTAGCGTTAGCAAAGGATTCTTCTCCAGGTCCCGATGACGTACACCGACAGATGCTGCTACATCTTCCATCTGAGGCGCTATGTTTCCTGTTAAACATCTATAACCGCATTTGGCATGAGCGAGTTTTCCCTTCCTCCTGGCGAGAGGGTATTGTCATCCCCATCCCTCGACCCGGAAAGGACCGCACGCTTCCATCTAGCTACCGCCCCATTTGCCTGACGAGTGTCCTCTGTAAGACCTTCGAGCGAATGATAAACGCTCGGTTAAATTGGTGGCTAGAAAAACATAACCATCTGTCCAACTTGCAATGCGGTTTTCGTCACCATCGCTCAAGTGTCGACAATCTAACTCGCCTTGAGGGGTATATTTCCGATGCGTTTCTACTAAAACAGCACGCCGTGGGTGTGTTCCTCGACCTGGAGAAGGCCTATGACACCACTTGGCGGTACGCCATACTCCGTAACCTTCATAGTTACGGTATGCGTGGTCATCTACCCGAGTTTTTATGCAATTTTTTAAAACTTCGCCGTTTTCGGGTTCGCATAGCAAACACGATATCACGGGAGCGGATACAGGAGAACGGTGTACCTCAAGGGTCGATTTTGAGCGTCACCCTTTTCGCCGTAGCGATTAACGGCATCACTAGTGCCGTTCGAAGTGGAATTCCCTCATCCCTCTATGTTGACGACTTCGCTATCTATTATCGGTCTGCCAACATAGATCACATTGAGCGCCAACTGCAGCTGACCATTACCCAGCTAGCAGCTTGGGCGCTTCAAAACTGCTTCCGTTTTTCAGCTGCGAAGACGCAGTGTATCCACTTTCACCGCCTACGAGGTATTCACCCGCCTCCTGATCTTCATGTGAACGGCACACCCCTGCCATTTGTCTCGCACCTGAAGTTCTTGGGCCTCTACTTGGACCGACAACTAAATTGGGAGCACCACATTCGTCACCTTCGAGCCTCTTGCGATCGTTCTCTTCGGGTGCTGAAGGTATTATCTGGAGCATCTTGGGGGGGGGGGCGATCGCACGGTAATGTTGAGGCTGTGCCGCTCTCTGGTTCGGTCCAAGCTGGACTATGGCAGTTTTATTTATGGCGCAGCGACCGCCTCTAAACTTCGCCTTTTAGACACCGTGCATCATACTGGCATCCGCCTCGCCACAGGAGCTTTCCGCACCAGTCGAGTCGACTGCCTGTATGCAGACTCAGGCGAACCTCCACTCCATATTCGTCGCTCGCTGTTACTCTGCTCATACGTTTCGAAGTTGGCTAGTTATCCCAATCATCCTTGTTTTAAACCAGTTCTGTGTCCAGATTTAGTCCGCCGTTATATGCGCCCTGGTTCTCAGACACGCCCCGTGGGAATAAGATTTCGGGATCTACTACATTCGCATGGCCTCCGAATGCCTCGCGTGGAGAGGTCGTCCATCTGCCCCTATCCTGCATGGCAGCTCAATCGTGCGCAGTTCGATCTCGCTCTTTCAAACAATTCTAGACTCGCTACTCCACATTCGGTGTTCCAACAACTTTTTGCCGAATTACTGGGCCGTTACCCTAACTATGTTCCGGTCTTTACAGACGGTTCTCAGTTAGGTAACGCTACGGGTTGCGCGTTCTTCGTTAACGGTGAGGCTCACAAATTTCGACTTCTGGACTCAACTTCAGTCTTCTCAGCAGAGCTGTATGCCATCTATTATATGCTCCTTTTTATTTGCAAGTTAGCCCCTGGCTCTTTTATTGTTTGCACCGACTCTCTCAGTGCTCTTCAGGCCTTGAAACAGCACACTGCCGCTCACACCATTGTTTTAAAATTACAGGCCCAGATATCGCAAATGCTCAGTCGCGGTTACAATTTTGTTTTTACTTGGACCCCAGGCCATGTGGGGATATCCGGGAACGAGGAGGCGGACGCGGCTGCTAAGTCAGCTTGCCGTTTACCCCGGAGTTTAACAACTACGGTGCCATACCAGGATGTGCAACGTTTTTTCCTTCGCCAACTACTATCTGCTTGGCAGCAATCCTGGACAGCTTTAGAAGGCACACAACTCCGGGCGATAAAGGAGAGCGTACAACCCTGGCCAACTTCCTGCAGGGATAACCGGAGGGCCGAGGTGATACTCACCCGGCTGAGAATTGGGCACACACGTGCAACTCATGGCCATCTCTTGAGAGGGGAACCGGCCCCTGTGTGTGCTCCGTGTGCAGTACGCCTCACTGTGCGGCATGTACTGCTGGATTGCCCGCAGTACACCCGCGTTCGCCAGTCTTTGGGCCTAAGGGCTAACTTGCTCGATGTTTTAGGGGACGACCCAGTGGCCGTGGATAAGACACTGCGGTTTGTCGCGGAAATTAGTTTTAATAGACGAGTCTGACTTTGATTTTATATTTATTAATTTTAGAGCTTTTAACTATTAGTATTGGGATGAGTTTTTAATGTCCTTTTAACAGTTGAGTGTTTTATTATATTTTACCTTTTTTTTAGCTAAATTTTTATAGCTTTTAGGTTTTAGTATTGACTTCGGGCCCAAATGACCTTGATGTCGACGGGCCCTTAAAAACCACACTCACTCACTCACTCAAATTCAGCGGAACTTGTTTATCTTTCATTTCCGTGGCATTTTTTACATCACGAATATCATTCAGTAGCTATGTCGGAGGATGGGTCGGATTTATTTTATACAGTGTGATTCAAACTATGAATATGTGGTTATTTTTATTTACATTTTCATTCAGGTTCATCTTTGGAAAACTAACATGAGATGTTGTTTCATTAGTAATTGCAATAATAGCATCTAAAATTACACACACACACACACACACACACACACACACACACACACACACACACACACACACACACACACACACACACACACACACATACATAATTTTGTATACCTCAAAATTGTGATGCATTTAAATCATATGGTTTATATTACGCCAATCGCCTATTTGTACAGACTGATTACGCTTCAGAAAATTAGTTGTATTACCATATACTACCTATAATTAAAGAAATTATTTAATAGGAAAAACTTTCCGTTAATGGCAGAGCTGTTTCCTTTTAACCAGAAGACTGAAATAATTGATAATTAACACGAGTTTCTTCCGAGCTTAGAAGCAGACCACGGCTTCTCAACCCCGAATATATATGTACCTGTGTTAAGTCTGACTCCGGCCGTGAAAGCTTACGAATACTCATGAATTGATAGTTATTGCGAAAAGGAATGGAATACTAAAAAAAGAAGCTCGAGGTTGATGATTAGTAAACGATAATAACGACAATGACAGGAGTTATCTTTCAGTGACCGAACATTGCTGATGATAAATTAACATTACGCCCTTGCCAGTTGAATAAATCACCTTTTTAGAGATTATTCCTGTTGTACGGACTGATCATACTAGAGAATTAGTTGTATTACTGTTACTTCCTGTAGTTTCAGTAGCAATTTAACAATAAAAGTGTAGTTACTAATTTAGTTGGTTTTCTCTCCTTTTTTTCCGTTATGAAAATTGCAGAAGATAGGGCTGTTTAGCCTCATTTGTAGTATTTGAAAAATATTACAATAAATAATTACATTGGTACACATTTAATGCATTTATAATCATTAGGGTAATTTTTTATGATTATGTACCCGTGTTGCGTATAATAATTGGCTAACCTTACGTATCAGACACACAGCTCTCGAGTACTCCATTCGTATTCCGTCCCTTAGTGTACGCCAATTTACTAATATTTCCCTCTGCATTAGAAGGCATATGAGGCAGAACTAGGGAGAGCTCGCCTAGAGCGACTGTGATATCATAGGCGTGCAGCGCTGCCTAGTTGTGAATGCACAGCACAACCGTGAGCAACAGAGACTTCTCTTTTTCATGCGCCGAAAATTATTATTGGGTATTTGACGCGGTAATATGCCTTCGAATATGCGCAAGAATTTTTAGACAGTCTGTACAACGGCCATTTTTCTAGGTTTTTCTATGGTTCTCAAGCTATCGCTTCGAGAATAAACACCTGACTCCCGTGTTTATTCTTATGGTATGCTTTAACTTCCAATTTTTCCTGTGTGTTATTCCTTTTCATTACACACTACCTTTATGTGTTTCAAATAGGAAGGTGTTTGTCCATGAGCGCTAATAGGAGAGCAACCAATCGGAGCCCTGCGGTGTTGTATTGCATTCCCCATAACTGGCGTGTAACGCCCGCCATCCTAATCAATCTGTATGAAATAATATATATATATATATATATATACTGTAGGGGAGGGGATCCGTGCCCTTCAGCTGCCGTGGTGCGCGCGCTGCGGATCCTTAGCACTCGTGATACCTCTGACGTTACTAGAGGAACCTCGGTCCGAACATTCGAGCCCCTCCCTCTGGGAGTTGTTCGGATTGGCTTGGTCTCGAGGGGGCAGTGGTTCCCGATACCCGTGGATGATCGGGTACGTCTCCGGACGGGGTTGAGGGAAGCCATTAATATTCCCGGATACTAGCCTGCAGAGCTTGTAGAAGGTATGCTAGATCGCCAGGCGGCCCCACCGAGGTCATATCGGTAGCCTTCACCTTTTGGTGTTGGCGCGCGTAAGTGGCGTATCCACTTCCATCCCATCCTGTGTCCTTGGAGCAGATGTGGGGCTTGTTAGTAACCCAGGTCTTGTCCTATGGAAAGCCCCACGGAGGACGCCGGGCGCCCTTTGGGACAGCTCGGATACTCCCTGGTTGAAAGAGGCCCGGGTCTTGGTCCTACGGGTTCAGGAATAATGGAAGTAGAACCTCTGGACTCAACTATATATACATATACATATATACACATATGTAATACATGTGGAAGGTAGATAGTAATGTATCTAACATAACCATGAAAACCCCATATTTTTAGCTCAAATAGTTTTGCTAATACAAATAAATAAAGTAGATGTCATTATATTATAACAACACATTGCGACATAAGCATTGTAATGAATATCATTATTGGTTGACATATATGCGTTAACGTATATTTGAAATTACTCAGAACTGAAAGGTAAACATTTGACATGACATGGTAAAAGAAATATGTACTTCGAATAAGCCAAGGTGTTTGTTAAATTCGATGAGAGGAAGCAATACACTTCCTGCTGTTCTGGCAGAACGTGTCTGGTCACATATCTTTGTTTATGAATGGTTCGTAATCTCTATTTATTCTAGAGAGTTCAAAGCAGCATTATTCAGTTACTCTTTTATGAAAAAGAGTATTAGCTGGATAAATGAGACACGATCCACCTTCCCCCTTACTACTGCTAGAACAATCCAATAGAGTTAATGTGGGCTCAAATTATGTTGCAAATAGAAATTAATATTTTCAAACTGACTGACATTGAACGACGTATTCACAAAGAAATTGACAAGGAACACAACAAGACTGGGAAAACTGCGTGAGACATCAGATAAAATACAAGACATTTGTTTGGAAAGAAATAGCACGTAACGTGATTTTGGAACCTATCATCATAAATTTAATCAGTTACAGTTTTACAGTTCTCAGACGTTGAAGACAATGACAATGACGAATTACCTCTTAACGTAAGTAACATTCACAGCTGTGCGGCTATATTTAAACCGTTAGCGTAATATACGAATATTCATCTTACAATTGTGATTTCAACAACTGCATTATTGGAAAATTCAGTCTAGCTTACGTCTAGCGCCACGAACACTCGCAAGTGTGCGAGAGAGAGGGAAATATAAAAACAGTGGGGATAATGAAGGCTCTCACGCATCTGATTCGCTACAGGCGAGAACTCTTCAGATTTGAAACGCATAAGTACGATGTTACTAAGTGTCGTTAGGAACTACATATATTTAATTCATAAATTAACTGACCACGTATCACTGCAGTCCAGGAGCGTGCGCGTATTCTTTGAAGTTTGGTTCAAGACCGGTACGTAATGCAAATTGAGTTAAGGTGCTTTGTTTAACTGTGACAATAAGTAGATAATTCACATGTTTACATTATGTTTTGTAAGCTATTAAAAATGCCACTTTCAAGGCCTGGTACCAGTGGCGCAGGTACTAAGGGTAAAGTACTCCGCTCCCAGGCCAGAAATATTAAGTTTAAAGCGTATAGTTTGTTTAAGAAAATTCCTCTGAGAAAGTGCGTGACCGGATCAGTTTTCACAAAGCCAGGAACTCACGATCAGAGCGTGCAGTGTGAGTGTGCATACTGTGTCGCTTATTATGAAACAGGGCAAAACTTCCAGCACAGAAATTGGCGAACCTTTATTTATTTTATTTAAGCTAGCAACTCCTCTACAATAAGTCGTTTTCAGAAACACAGGTGCATTATTTTCAGTAAATGAGCATTTTAATATTGAATGTTACAATTTATGAAGTTGTCATAATTATCCTTTGCTGCGTAAGATTACCTTTTGACAATTTGTCAGACGACAATTGTTACTTTTCTCGTTTCATGTCCCTATCTTCCGCTCTCTGGCGCATCAGTTCACAACAGGGTAGCCACCGCGTGCGCACATTGGTTCAGATCACATGCTCTCTAAAACAGTACGCCGTATAATCAGCGCGATAAGAGACAATCGTGGCGCTGGTCACTGAAGGTCAATACATCTCAGTGCTGTCTGTGTAGTACATGGACATTCAAGTATTTTCGCTATGCATCTACCTCATGTGATGTATAGAAGAGTTTCTCACCATACCAGAGGAATTTTAAATTTGAACATCTAAGTTTGTGCATAATAGTGCATTGCAACGCGAGTGCATGTTATAAGTCAATAAAAAGGAGAGGCGAAAACTGTTCATTAATCGTTTCCTGTATCCCTTTTTGTGTTTTAAAATCTTTATTTGAGAAAACAAGATAATATAGTGCAAGATCAGTACTGTCCTATGAAAAACTGTTAACTTTTGTTGGTTATTAATCTTTGTAAAACTTAAGTAAAATGTTAAAATTAAGTAACAGCTCACTTCATTTCCATTGAAAATTTTACGTTATAACTTGTGGCACCCCTTCCTCAATCGGCAGAACAGGTCGTATTACATCATCCGCACTCCGCAGCAGAAGCATCTTTTAACAGTGGTTATTATTATTAATTATTATTATTAATTATTATTATTAATTATTATTAACTATTATTATTATTATTATTATTATTATTATTATTATTATTATTATTATTATTATTATTATTATTATTATTATTATTATTATTATTATTATTATTATTATTATTATTATTATTATTATTATTATTATTATTATTATTATTATTATTATTATTATTATTATTATTATTATTATTATTATTATTATTATTATTATTATTATTATTATTATTATTATTATTATTATTATTATTATTATTATTATTATTATTATTATTATTATTATTATTATTATTATTATTATTATTATTATTATTATTATTATTATTATTATTATTATTATTATTATTATTATTATTAAAAAGAGGAGAAATTACGTTCTGAAATGCTCAAACTTTTATGTAACATTTCTGTTTGGGCTATGAATGTTTTAATAATATATTGCGCTATAGTCCTCCGCCATGGCGCAATAGGTTTGAAAACGGAGCTCTGGTTTCTGACCACGGAATGCGCCCAGCGATCCCACGTATAGGGGTGACTATTTTAAGTCTTGGGTCAATTGAGCATCGTGAGAAAAGTGAGGCGCCGCGCCAGCCAGTGATTCCGGCTACATTTCGGCCGGGGAATGCTTGATGTTGACATCACCTTCCTGTATCGGTTGGGTGATCAACGACCGGAAATACTCTCAAGCACCATATGATTGTCATTATTATGTTGAACTATTTTACTTGTTGCATGTTTTGAGAACACCTACCTGATCTAATTGCTCGAATCCAGTCGGCTCTGTCTTGCTCGCGACTGGCCAGGAGGTACAGAGTATACTCCTGACCACCCTCCTGGTAGCCCACCTGGAAGGGGAACCCAGCCGGATGAGGTACTCCGCCGTCGAGACTATTAGTGCTATTACTATCGCCAGTACCACCTCCACCGCCTCCTCCGAACTGGGCCGTCTCCACAACGTGAACAGAGCCTACTTCGATACGGCCGCGCTCTTTGCGCCGCTGCTGTAAACATTCCAAAAAGTTCAATCGCTTAGAGGTGATAATCTGAGAGAAGAAACAAACATATGAAACATTAAATGTATAGTTTGTGAACGTATTGCACTAGAAAGGTATAGGTGAGGATTTAAAAATATGCTTAAATATAAAAAAGAGGTCTTAAGAATAGTTCAATGCAAACGAAAATGTTGCTGCTTTTCTCGCCAGCCAAAAGTGGTCCTGACATCCATTTGGCCAACTCTTATTCATCGTTTCCTAAAATTTAAATCTTTACTTATATAAAAGCACATTCCACAGCAAAATTTTATATTTACACAGAAAAAATCATCGTATCATTCATTAAGGATACCCAACATTGAAGAAAGTCCAAAAACTATCAACATTCATAAATAAAACTTCTATTTTAATTCAATAATGCAGCTTTTACAGCAGTACGGCATTCCAAAGCACGCCATATAGCGATGCAAACATATATATATATATATAGGTAAAAGTAAATTCCTCTAAAATTGTACTAAGAACGATACCTTTTACCTAAACAAAAGAAAACAGGTTAAAAAATACCTCAAAAGTAACTGCTGAGAAGCCGAAAAACACGAAGAAAGGCCTGAACATGCTCTAAACACTTTTTAAACAGCATCAAATCAGAAACAATATTTTTGCGTTATCATTTTAACTCTTTCTCGTTTGTTCATCTGTCAACATATATTAATTTTGAAAATGTTGCGCATAATCCACATGTACTTTCCGGTATAATCAACGAAATCATATAAATATATGAAAAAGAACAATCTTCATAAATATCAAGATCAAAAATATGACGTGAATGTGTGTTACTACGCTTAGTGCTTGTGATGATATTATTTGTGTATATGTTTAAGCCATATGTGTGTGTGTGTTTCACGTTTGACTTATTTTTGCTAAACTAGTGTAGCTCTATAATTTATTAATATACTATTAAAATATAATTATACAACATGAATAATTTCAAAAATATTTTCATCGTGCAAAGCAATTTTTTCAAAATATAGGAAAAGGATATTGCACGAATTAATATCTCGAGAACTAAGTTAGAGATATGCATAAAAATTTTTGTGTTATATATTAAACATTAATTATTGCTGTATTAAAATGTTAAATGAGGAGCGTTTTTTCAAAACCGAAGATTTCCTCCACTTGGAAATAATCAGGAAATGAAAAAAAGTATATATGTGCTATAAATGTATATTTTTCTTTGGTGTAAGGCTGTACATGGAGCTTTAAGAATTCTTAATCATATACTTAAAAAACACTTTAAGTTTTCAAATTAATGGCTACAAATATTTGGATATGTTAAGTTTTGATAAAAATGATGAGCATATCCAGTTTTGTTAAAAACATGTCTTGCTAATGAAAACTAAAATGCTCTTTTTTTTAATATTCACCTATTGCTTTACTGTTCTGTACATTAAAGTAAGTGAAGGGATCAAGGACAGGTAATAGTATTATACTTGCGGAATTTCTCAAGAAAGCAACATATTAGTGTTATGAGATCATGGCCTATGCAAACAGCTGAGCTGGGTTATTCTACATTCCGGATCAGCATTTTTTTCTTGTGGCCTCTCAATTTGGTTTCCAATTTCGGTCTCCCTCTCTTCCTAATACTGCTATGAATTTCATTGATTGTTACTTCCATTGCACTGTTTAAAATTCACTTTCTTTCACCTCAATGAACATCTGATGTATAAAGAATATCTGCACTGCTACTAAAAGCTAATACGTACACGAGAACTAATTGCTGCAAACTGACCGAGTAATAACACTTTAAACCCTCATTAGTTAGGGGATAGAATGTCATTATGTAAATTTCAAAAAGTTTGAGGAAGGGAATCATGACAAAGAGAAAAATTCTGAAAGTGGACTTGTTCAGTTATGAAAACAAAACATCAATTGCAAGGTACATTATACTGGACATGACCACTTTTGATAACAGAATGAATATTGGGCTACAATGTAATGGACATGTTAAGTTTTGATATAAAACACAACTTCAAATACACATTTATACACGACATGTTCAGTTTTCAGTTTTGGGAGAAAATAAAAGCAGCATCATATTACAACCAAGAATGTTAACAGAATCCCATTCCTAACTCATTTTCGGTTTTCGGTGGACATGTTCAGTTCTGCAGGGAAAAAAAACCTCCTCAAATGACTAGAACTGAAATGAAGTTTAGAAATGTTGAAACTGACATTTCGGAATCGTTATTGTGAGGCAATGAGGAGTTTAAATGTGGCTTTGAGCAGAAGGGTTCCGTAGAGCCGTTTCTTGACATATGTATTATAGTGAAAGTATGTTCAGTTTACTTTAATTCATCCAAATTTTGGATAAAACTTTCCAGTACAACAGAGTGTTCCAATAAAATAATTAATTTTTGCTTATAATAGCTTATTCAATAGATATATTTAAATGCAAGAAATAATTACTAAGAATAGATTTTTAATATTGTTGCAGCGCAGTATTCTAAGCTTGTTCAGCTGTTTCAGCTGGTGATTGAGATATACTTAATGATACCAAGAGCTGTTTTATGCAAATCTTACTGTGCCTATGTGACTCCCGTAGGGGAGGGGATCCGTCCCCTTCAGCTGCCGTGGTGCGGGCGCTGCGGACCCTTAACACTCGTGGTACCTCTGCTGTTACTAGAGGAACCTCGGGCCGAACATCTGAGCCCCTCCTTCGGAAGTTGTTCGGATTGGGATGGCTTCGAGGGGGCAGTGTGTTCCCGATACCCGTGGGAATCGGGGTACGTCTTCGGACGGGGTTGAGGGAAGCCATTAATTCTCCCGGGTACTAGCCTGCAAAGCTAGTAGAAGGTGTGCTAGATCACCAGGCGGCCCAAACGAGGTTTTCGGTAGTCTTCACCTTTGGTGTTGGCGCGCGTAAGTGGCGTATCCACTTCCATCCCGTCTTGAGTCCATAGGACCAGATGGGGGGGCTTGTTAGGAAACAAGGTCTTGCCCTATGGAAAGCCCCACGGAGGACGCCGAGCGCCCTTTGGGACAGCTCGGATAACTCCCCGGTTGAAAGAGGCCCGGGTCCAGTTCCTACGGGTTCAGGACTAATGGGAGCAGAACCTCTGGGCTCACCTGTGCCTATGTGACCTCTAAGAGGGGAAATGAGGTGAAGGTGAATACCAAATTTGGCCAAATAAAATGGTGACCAACTCAAGGAATCCCTAGTGTCTTCAGATAGTAATACAAGGACAGCACCTAAAAAGATACGAAACTACACAATAAGTTACTTATGGGCCCATTTTTCGGAAAGCCAAGCAGCAAACACTACATTACTCGGGTTATTCATAGACAGATCCATTGTTTAAAGCTGAGAGATACCTCGATGGGCACATTTAAGTGCGCTGTGTTTCTGTTTGGCAAACGCGCAGTTGCCTTTACAACTACGTTTTAAAAAACACATTTAGGGAGGTCGATTGTCCCAGAAAGTTGCTCCTGAGGTTGATTCTGAAGCTCGAAATGGAATTATACTTTTTTCCGTTGGTATTTGCTTTTGGTCTTATGTACTTCCAGTAAACGCTTTAATTCCTAGTGAAAACAACGAAACCAAATATTCACGGTATTCATTTTTATTCGTTATTTCCCACCCTCCGATTGAGCAAGAATAAAGTCATAGTTGACTGGTGAGTCTATATTGAAATCATAGTGCCCTCTACGGAGAAGAAGCGTAATTTTTGCGGAACAGTAAAGAAATTAAGCGCTCTGAGTGTGTTTGCGCTGGTAACTAATACAACCAGTTTCCCCTGGATATGAATGCAGAGCACCACGTCTTCATGGTTAAATGCTACTTTCGTACCGGCATTAAAATTGGTGCGACAAATAAATGTAATTTAAAACGCTGCATAGAGGAGTTTATGCAACGCTATCTAGCATTCAGACAAGTCCCTCGGAGCCTAATGTTGCCAAAAGTGTCCAGGTACCATCAAATTGACATACTTTTGTTTGCAACATAAACGTCTTACGTTTTATCAGTATATGATATAAACTTTGTGTCATTCTCACGCTTAATAAAAATGTTTATTAATGTTGGTATCCTTATGTTTTTTGAAACCAATAGGTGAATCAAACATTTCCAAGGTACAGGATCAGTTACTCGCAAAAAGAGACATTGGACGCTATAAGTGACTGGTCCCAATCCAGAAGCAATAAATAATTTTATGACAGAAAGGCCTCAAGCATACCTTCTCGCAGTACAGACAATGTTTAAGGGGAAGATTGAAAGGAAACATAAGAGAATGGACACATAAGACTATGTACTAGTGATATTTTCTTGTTTAGACCTGGATAAAGGCTTTGTACATGTTGTAACACTAATTTATTTTTCACTCCTAGAACATTTTCTATTAATTTTCTGGTTTGTAATGAAGTTACATTGTGAGAAAACTGTGGGTGATAGAAAAGAATTGAGATAAAATTGAAATACTTCTATATTATGTTACAGGTTTACAACATGCATATATGTCTACTATAACAGAAAAACAGATGTTCACTGTGAAATAAGTGTTAATTGACTTATCATTTCGTATATTCTCCATTGTATACTTTTATGGCTGCATAATTAGCTTTGCAGTGCACTGTACTGCAGTATATAGTTGCACGTGTATCCTATTATTGATTCATAAGTTATGGCCCATTGAAATGGTTCAGGTTTATATGGATCGCACTATAGATCAGCGATATGCTTTGATTGTTTTGTACAAGAATGAATTATGTCATGAAATGTTCGTAAAATGTGTGCTTTTTCTGCTGAAATTAGCATTAAAATGCTAAAACCGTGTTACAGTTTATTCATATACGTGAATAGAAATACAGATATCATTATTACCCCTTCTAAGCCTATAATATAAACATACTAAATTAAGTATACTCGGCGAATCCTAGATGTGCACTTAAATACCTTAAGTTATTTGATGGATAGAGTCAACATGAAAAATTCAATGCCATGGCCGGGATTTGAACCACGGAGGAAGGCACGTTGGCCATGGTAGCTCAAAGGTAAAGAGCGACTGGACGGAAACCAGGAGATCCGTGGTTCAAATCCCGGCCATGGCATTGAATTTTTCATGTTGACTCTATCCATCAAATATCTTAGCCTATATACGGCTAGTGTGGAGAAATGATTAATTTCCATCAATTAACTAAAATAATAAGAGTTAAATGATGAAGCCTGGGACTTAAGTACTTACAATAGTAAGTCACCACAAACGGTGTATCTCGGATGCGAGAGCCCCTAGTGGTCTACCGGGGAAATATATGAGTCAACTGGAGAATTTAATGTCAGGAAGGCACGTTGGCCATGGTAGCTCAAAGGTAAAGAGCGACTGGACGGAAACCAGGAGATCCGTGGTTCAAATCCCGGCCATGGCATTGAATTTTTCATGTTGACTCTATCCATCAAATATCTTAGCCTATATACGGCTAGTGTGGAGAAATGATTAATTTCCATCAATTAACTAAAATAATAAGAGTTAAATGATGAAGCCTGGGACTTAAGTACTTACAATAGTAAGTCACCACAAACGGTGTATCTCGGATGCGAGAGCCCCTAGTGGTCTACCGGGGAAATATATGAGTCAACTGGAGAATTTAATGTCAGGAAGGCACGTTGGCCATGGTAGCTCAAAGGTAAAGAGCGACTGGACGGAAACCAGGAGATCCGTGGTTCAAATCCCGGCCATGGCATTGAATTTTTCATGTTGACTCTATCCATCAAATATCTTAGCCTATATACGGCTAGTGTGGAGAAATGATTAATTTCCATCAATTAACTAAAATAATAAGAGTTAAATGATGAAGCCTGGGACTTAAGTACTTACAATAGTAAGTCACCACAAACGGTGTATCTCGGATGCGAGAGCCCCTAGTGGTCTACCGGGGAAATATATGAGTCAACTGGAGAATTTAATGTCAGGAAGGCACGTTGGCCATGGTAGCTCAAAGGTAAAGAGCGACTGGACGGAAACCAGGAGATCCGTGGTTCAAATCCCGGCCATGGCATTGAATTTTTCATGTTGACTCTATCCATCAAATATCTTAGCCTATATACGGCTAGTGTGGAGAAATGATTAATTTCCATCAATTAACTAAAATAATAAGAGTTAAATGATGAAGCCTGGGACTTAAGTACTTACAATAGTAAGTCACCACAAACGGTGTATCTCGGATGCGAGAGCCCCTAGTGGTCTACCGGGGAAATATATGAGTCAACTGGAGAATTTAATGTCAGGAAGGCACGTTGGCCATGGTAGCTCAAAGGTAAAGAGCGACTGGACGGAAACCAGGAGATCCGTGGTTCAAATCCCGGCCATGGCATTGAATTTTTCATGTTGACTCTATCCATCAAATATCTTAGCCTATATACGGCTAGTGTGGAGAAATGATTAATTTCCATCAATTAACTAAAACCTTAAGTTATGTTACCTTCATACACGTTCTGCATCCACTATTCTTTATTTCTACATCTCTTTTAGAATTATACATACAAACGCTTATTTTTCAAGTTTATTCCAGTAAAATGAGGGAAACGTTTACAGAAGTGGTCAAATTATACATTTTCCTTTAAATGCAAGAGATATACACAGATGAAGTAATAGTTAAATGTTTAAAATCTGAGTCAATATTTATTAGTCCTGAAATTGCCTCTGTATATGACACCACGGGAAATAAAGGAATAAACCTAGCGCTTCAAAAGTGTACATAATGTAAAAACATTAAAATAGACCAAAATGAACATCTAGGAGACTTTTTATGGCACACAAAATTTGATTTCTTTATCGTGATTTTAAGTTTTACTGCACTAAGTATTTGTCAGTGTATTTGTTTTATCTCATATTAAAGCTTTATACAAAAACTATCCGAAATGAATAGGACTTCACAGGCCATTCACATAAAATTGAATGTCAGTATTTTATGAGCAATAGAAATATATTAAACATGCTCAACATTCTTGAGAGCCATATTTGAGAGAATCAAAATTAACACTTTCATGAAAAGGGTAGTCTGGGGTGGAAGAATGTCTTAAAATGTTCGTGTTACATCTTTGAAAGAGACTGAACACAAATATCACGTCTTTTGGCTTAACAGACACATATCACGTGGGATAAATGTTGTAAAATGTTTAAGGTAATTGGGGGGGAAGATGGAAGTTGGGGGAAAACGGAAGTTTCGTAATATTTTGTTCATCTGAGACTAGATAGCAGCAGTTATCACAGCCTAGCATAGAGGCATCCAGTTGAAAGTGTGCTGTTGTGTTCTTACGTTTTATATCTTGCTTCATCCAGTGATAAACAAGAAACCACTATTTGTAAACTTGTTAAGTACAAGCTATGTAATAGTTCGTTGCCCATGCATAAGATCTGGAACTTAATGTACTGCATGTAGCTTCACCTAACCATGGTAGTTTGCCATGTGCTTCTTTGTGAGCACATGGTAGCTCCGACCAATATGACTCGTAGCGTACACCAAAAATAAGGTTCACTTGCATCTCCCCCCAGGCATTGGAGGAAGTAGAAAGTTCTTAAAGAATGCTGATAAATTACACATGACCGATCATGACGGCTTGACCAATCATTCTTTAAACCATTGAAAACATTTTGTAGGCAAACCCTGAATACTTGGATTCATTCAAACCCTGGCCGGAGAGTTGCAAGACTGCAGTTTGGTTCTCTCATTTCTTCATTGTATCATGTCTTTAACATTCGTTAAATTTACATTTTATAAAGTGTCTTGCATGCTGTAATACAAAGGCTCAATTTACTTTATTTGTTGATTTCAAACAGCGTGTTGTTGCGTCTTCCTCCATGTTGTTCCATCTTCCCTACTGTTAACTCTCATCTTCCCGTAATGATGGGGTTAGATGTACGTTTTGTTGCAATTAGTTTAATTGTACCTTTTCATCTCCCCACATTTAAGGACACTGATTACTGTTTCTCCCAGTAACAATTAAATGTACAGGAAATATCTTGAGATACATTTTATGTTTTTCTTCATTCCCATGTCCATGAAAAAAGGACACAATCGTTAAGTATGTCATATTTCCCCGACTTAACTTATATTTGATTCAGGGGGCAGCAAAATATATTTTAGGTTAAAGCTTAAAGGATTGTTTTGTTGAAGTGCAATTTATCCTCTACATGCTACAGGCAGATGATAGAGAAACAAAAAAGTTGTATTCACTACGAAAAAAAGGCATATTTTAATCTGTCACAAACTAGAATGATCCGTTTGTAAACAAATATGAAGAGAGAAGGAGACAGATGTACTGTAACGAAACCATCACGATTGATTGGTGCTAGGAAATTCACGAGTGTGAATGAATCGTCACCTATGTATTTCCCACCAACAATAGCGGCTGTGTTTCATTAGATTTTCTGTCTCTATCTTTCTACCCTCCCATATGTATACCACGGGATCGTTTTAGTGTGAGAGACTATAACAGAATTTTTAATCAACATTATCTAAAATAATTTATTTTCAAAACGAGGACCCAGAAAAAGAACAGTTGCCCCAGCTCGAACGACATAATTCAACTCGAATATTATTGCATCCTCGCCTAGTTCTTTAGTTACTACGTTAGTTTTCCGTAGAGATATTAGGTATATTAACAAAACGAATTTCATTACTGAAACATCGAGCAAGATGGTGGTAACGTATGAACCTCGGTTTGGGATGTCCGCGATTCATATCCCGCCAGGATAGTCCTCTCTACCTAAAGAACCTAAAGACTTTTCCAGGTCTTACTTAGTCCTCATAACTGGCAAACGCTGAGAACGTACAGCAAACTTAGACATTAACACCTAAATTCCCTCTACCCTCCTTGTAATGTGTGCACCCAGTTACAAAAAAGCTATCCTGTATAATGAAACGCTAGCGCAGGACCAAATGCAGTATAGATACCATAAAATATGGAAAAAATCCAAGCTTTAGTAAGTAGTCCGCGAAATCCTAAGGGAGAAGTGCTGAGCGCAACAAACGATGCCGCTGTGATTAGCAACAGCCCAGTCAATCGCATCGCCTGCTTTCTTCCCATAGAATATGGAGACTTTTACTATAATGATTTTCTTCCCCCTCAATGCCCCAAGATGGATTAATAATCCTTCCAGCTACACGCTGTTGATCACAGCCGCTTCTTCACGGTCCGTCGCTTCATCTCATTTTCATGATCATGTCCGGGTTACGCTCTGTGCACTGTTCAAGTAGACGCCCGAGACACATTTGTGCATTAATAATTCATTTCAGTTCCTAGACTGTCTTGTGACCCTATGAAAAATATATCCCGCTTGCTAACCAAGTAGGTGTAGTCGATTCTATGCCCGGTGCATAGGGCAGGAGGAAAACAGCGTAACCATAATTTTGTGACGGTTACGAGAAAGGAACCTTTCGAAAAAAACATGCATATAAATTAAAGATAAACTTAGTTCCAGTTATACAATTCCTAAATAACACTACCCTAACTTTTCACTAACGCTAATTCGACCTTTGTGTGTTCATTTCAAACCGTACCTTGAAGTGCTGTATTAAGTCACTTTTGTTGCACTTTTGTTGCTGCAGAGCCTAAAATTCCATCCACCAAGTACTATCGCAGAGGAGTACGGCCCGTTTGTCGGAGTTGTCTAGCAAGCATTGCGTTCGATTTGGACTGTAAGCGGGCTATTTATATCATCATTAGCGTGAAATAATATCGTTAGAGAAGCTCTTTTCTCCGAATGTAAACAGACTGCGCGTAATGAATGGAGGTTAACAGAATTATGCAAGAAGGATTAACAACTTTTGATTGTTTATTTTATCTTATGTGACACTTTTGCAGGAGACACAGAGAGATAGGTTATTTGCTCTACGAGTTGTGATTAATGAGAGCTACTCTTATATAAGGGAAAGGGGATATGATACATAGGTGTTGAATATTCCTGTTGTCTGCCGAACACATGTCAATCCTCAAATCGTTCCCTCTTTGCAGACAATCACAACAGTGTTTCTAAAATCACATTTCAGCCATGACGGGGTTATTAGCATATTATTAGTACTCTTAAAAATGAATACAATGCTAGGCAGGCATTTTCTCCAAAACACGAGGACATCCAGAACTCGAATTAACATTGGTGTAAAACAACTTGGGGTGCTGTTATTTAGAAACTGCATAACTTAACTTATGTTTATTTATTTTATTTACTTATATTTGTCAAACGGTAACGGTTACAAAACTATGGTTACATTTACGCTATTTTCCTCCTGTATGAGAGCATACACACATGTTCTATGTTACGGCCTTCCACTTGGAGCTGACACTTGCTTAAAAATTGACTCAAGCTATGACAACATAATTTTAAGATGAACACTCAGTAACTTAATGGCCAGTTTCAAAAACAACGGTTTAATTGCAGAGAGTATGGTACGCTTCAGTGCCCTAGTCACAAGTATGTGCACAATGAAACCTTGTATCTTCCAGGTTCCTTGGCAATCGGATTTAATTATGGTATTGCACTGTTGGGATATACTGCTGTTTTGTAACATATACTTATTTATTAGCAGTATCATGCATAATAACAATAATAATAATAATAATAATAATAATAATAATAATAATAATAATAATAATAATAATAATAATAATAATAATAATAATAATAATAATAATAATAATAATAATAATAATAATAATAATAATAATAATAATAATAATAATAATAATAATAATAATAATAATAATAATAATAATAATAATAATAATAATAATAATAATAATAATAATAATAATAATAATAATAATAATAATAATAATAATAATAATAATAATAATAATAATAATAATAATAATAATAATAATAATAATAATAATAATAATAATAATAATAATAATAATAATAATAATAATAATAATAATAATAATAATAATAATAATAATAATAATAATAATAATAATAATAATAATAATAATAATAATAATAATAATAATAATAATAATAATAATACACATGAATTTTTACAAATAATGTTACTAGAAAACGATTCAGTTTCACCAAAGTGACTGTCCCGATTAATCCTTACTTATAACGGCTACTCAAAGGTTCATAGGGACGCCCAGTCCTGCAACAAAGATTCCAGTGTACAATCTGTGCTCCTTTTTCCAAAAGCATATATATTATTTTTATTTATTTGTAATTTACGTCCTTCAACATTAAGTCATTTCGGACGATGAATGGAATGGATGAAATGATACTCAAATGAGCCCAAGGTCCAGAGAGCTTAGAGTTATCCGACATTCGTCTTTCAGGATAACGGAAAACCGCGGAAAAATCTTATCCACGTAACTCACCCTCACCAAGATTGGAACTCGGGACCTCTTGAACGTGAGGCAGACACTCCACCATCTACGCTACCGAGGCGGGCCCCAAAAGCATAATGTACTGTAATTTGATAATAAAAAGATTGTGTAAAACTAGCAATCCAAACATTTAGTTCTAATGAAAACTGAATCAATAGTTGGAATTCTTCTTTCTTTGCAGCAGTTCATCCCACCTAAACAATCCTTTTAAGAATAACTGCATGAGAGAAGTATGAACCTCATATCTGGAATAAATGTATTACAAATGAAAAAAAAATATATCCCATACAAGAAACCCCCAGAAATACTGGAAAAATAAAATTTTCGCCTGGAGATGGCCAGCATTATTCAACATGTCCTACAGCACATATGGGTTATTTTTTAAAATGTCATTTATATGAACAATCACGGCGGCTAGTTTAGCGCATTCTTTCACAAAGTCAACATGTAACAATATTATCACATTGCTTGAGGAAGGTGTTGTCCACCCAACGAAACTCAAGCACTCTATTCATCTTAGTCAAGCTAGGTGAAACTCCTTCGATTAGACTTGCCGCAAAGATAAAACCAATTTGTATCGTGGTGCAGTACTTAGAAATTAGTAAGTAATGTACCTTTCCGTAATAACAATCGACTTTTATTCCCTTTAAGCATTAACTATGGAGGTGGCCAATGATGATAGGATTTAAAAGGATTTAAATGCTTTTGTCAAAAGATCAGGAGATAACAGTGAGCGCATCTGCTGACCACCATGATAACATCTAAAGTTTTCGATAGATCTAAAACAGGCCTGATCTAAACATTTCGAAAGATTTTCCAGATAATGAGTGGTATGCAGTAGGGAGATTTTCTTGAAAAATCTTCATGATTCATACTTAGAAGAAAGAGATGACCCAGGTGGTTTCGTCTGTGGCCCGCATTCGGGACGCCCGTCTTCGATTCCCGTAGCCGACCTACCTGACCCATGGACTTTTCGGCGTTTTACCCGGGTCGCTAGGAGAATGCTGGGTAGGTTAATTACATCCCCGGAATTTCCTGTCCCTCCACTTAATCTCCATTATCATTTCACATTGTCTCCCATCTGGTGGTCTCTTTCAGCGTAGAAGTGTCGGCGGGTGTCTCGGCAGTTCATGGCGGGATGATATGCTCTGAGGAAAACTAGTTCCTCCTCCGGTAGGTCGTTTGCCGGTCTCCGCTCCTCAGCTGGGACCATTTCGTGACCGCCAGACAGGGACCTTCGGGGCTCGGCTGCTGGGCTCGTTGCCGTCCCGCAGTAGGGGAGCGTGTCCGTTGTCCTGCCTGTCGGGGGAAGTCTCTATACAAGTAAACTGTAGGGACCCTGCCCTCTGTATTGTCGTGGCTCCTTGGTTCGGCCGCCCTCTATCTCCTTCGCCTCATCCTTCCTCCCGGAGGTGCCCCCACATGGGCCCAGCATGGTGGCCTACGTACCGAATCCCCTCCGTTATGAAATCCTAATCCTAATCCTAGGGGAGTGAGAATTTACTAAATTTGGTGTAGGTATTTCACCGATATTTTGTTTTTCAGTTATGCTGTTCACAGACGCACGCACGCACACCTGTTTTTATTTCGGGAATCTCAATACATTTGTTTCCGGTGAAGTCTCGGTATGGAATTTTTAGTGGAGTGGAATACTTTTCCTATTTACTGTTCGAATGTAACACAGAAAGAAAAAGTGAATGTCACGACATATATAATTGGTTTACTTGTACTGATATACGATACATTTGTATTTGCATTAAAGGGGGTTATTATAAAGTTTAATTATTTAATTAATAATTCTTCTTAAATATTTTTAATAACAAAATAAAACGCGGCTTCCACTGTAATACTGAGCTCATGTACCTTGCAGCAGCGCCCTTGAACATGCTGATCTACTACTTATGGGTGGAAACATATAGACAGTCAAACTATATTTATCATCCCAAGAACTACCATAGAATAGCTGTGTCACTAAACAACTAAACAACTTTAGCTTGAAAGGAGTTTACTTGTTTACTCTAGAACGACACTGCTTATGCAGAAATCCGAAATAAAGCAAACCGTTCCTCAGAAACTAAGATTAATATTAATATGCATGATAGCACACCCACATTGAAGACCAGGGTTGTTTACTACAGATTCAACTTTAGCTACCCATCAGCAAGCTTTCATGTTGATGACAACATAATAATCAGGAAACCAATAATGGGGAAAATGAATGTGTGGGATATTTCCATAATCGCTTGGTCTTCTAATCAGCACATTACCATAAAATTTGCATTTCAGGTAACCACGTATCTCGATTCCGCTTACGTAAGCGCTGCCTCCATTCGCTAACTCTGCATATTACACATTCAGAAATATTGGTGTATGTGCCTTACAACCCCTATCACTCCCCCAACCTATTACTTGGAAGCGTAAGCGAAACCGAAATGGTGAAAAGTACTACTCAATTCGTTTCAGTTCTTAATTACACATAATTGCACATAATTACACTTTCAATTTATACAAGTTCTCGCGCCCATGTTCGAATCTAGCTAAGACTGAGTGTTAGAAATATCAACTACCAAATAAACAAAGAATGACACAAATTGGATGCAACTATTAATAACTACGCGAATAGACTTAACAGTCTACTAGGAAAATCCGTAACATATAACAGGTTTATTTATACCTTGCTTCAAAGTTATACGAGGGCTGATCAACAAAGACGGAGCTCTGTAGCTTCCGTGATAGTTTCGTATCTGTAACATAAATATTTGAAAAGACCGGTTTTTATGTATAATGTCGGTAGGCGGCAGCACTCTCATATTGGTAGGTTGGTAGTAATGGTGCATTTCGCATACCGGACAGTGGAGGTGACGCGAGAGGAGCAGTACAGCGCAATCAAATTCTGTTTTCGTTTAAACCATACAGCCACCGAAACTTATAAAAAGCTGAAGCAAGCGTACAGTGAAGATGCACTACTTCGTGCAGCAGTGTTTAGATGGTTGAAGAACATTTGAAAGTCGAATTGTCAGTGTTAAGCAAGGTGGGCCTGCTGTTTCGGCTTCTGCTGTGACTCAAGTCAACATCAACACAGCTGCTGTGATTGTCCGAGATGATCGGCGTGTAACATTACGTAGCCTCTGTGAAGTGTATAGACGAAAGATGAACCAACTTAGCGACAATAATAATTTCGAATCCCCTCTTATACGAGATTTTTATATGATCAATTCTCGGTACTTTCTTGACACAGTAGTATAAGCATTTTGCCAGCAAGGTCTCGTTGCCAATGAATTTCTCCGTTAGTTCATCTTGTACACAACACTGTATATGAAGCCCGTGTCTCGAGACGTGGCGATGAAATAAAGCAGCAGTACTTTATGTGGCAGGTTTCTCGCAGTAAAGTGTCTTCACGTCCACGGCGCTATCTGCTCCGCATCGGAAACTCTTGATGGGTTTTTAAGGCCTAGTAAGACAGCAGGGCTTATAAACCAAGCAATGGCTATTACTTTACATTTAAGCGTGTCTTTCTTGGAGTTTTATTTACAGAACGAGTAATGATCCACAAGAGACGTTTCGCTATTGAAACCGAGGAGGCCGCCGCCCGTAAAACACAAGGCAAGACACTTTTATGCCTATACGTAACTACCACGCCGAAATGTGGAGTTAGCCATTTTCATTTGTGAGCTTTCCTTAGAGTTTTCTGTTAGATTACAATATTTTGTTGCGGAGAAATACAGTCTTTGGAACATAGTAAGTTAAATTACAAACTATTCCTAAGTAATAATTTCTATTTACTTTATGCTAATCGAAACAAACCTTTGCAGACTTCATTTCATTGCGTAATTCGTTAAATACAAGGGGATACAGAAAGCAGATATGATTGCCACTCGAATGTCTCTATATGCTGGCTTTGAAATGCTATACTCATTAGTATTTCGTTAAATACAAGGGGATACAGAAAGCAGATATGATTGCCACTCTATATGCTGGCCTTGAAATTCTATACTCATTAGTATTTCGTTAAATACAAGGGGATACAGAAAGCAGATATGATTGCCACTCGAATGTCTCTATATGCTGGCCTTGAAATTCTATACTCATTAGTATTTCGTTAAATACAAGGGGATACAGAAAGCAGATATGATTGCCACTCGAATGTCTCTATATGCTGGCCTTGAAATTCTATACTCATTAGTATTTCGTTAAATACAAGGGGATACAGAAAGCAGATATGATTGCCACTCGAATGTCTCTCTATGCTGGCCTTGAAATTCTATACTCATTAGTATTTCGTTAAATACAAGGGGATACAGAAAGCAGATATGATTGTCACTCAAATGTCTCTCTATGCTGGCCTTGAAATGCTATAGTCATTAGTATTTCGTTAAATACAAGGGGATACAGAAAGCAGATATGATTGCCACTCGAATGTCTCTCTATGCTGGCCTTGAAATGCTATAGTCATTAGTATTTCGTTAAATACAAGGGGATACAGAAAGCAGATATGATTGTCACTCAAATGTCTCTATATGCTGGCCTTGAAATGCTATACTCATTAGTATTTCGTTAAATACAAGGGGATACAGAAAGCAGATATGATTGTCACTCAAATGTCTCTCTATGCTGGCCTTGAAATGCTATAGTCATTAGTATTTCGTTAAATACAAGGGGATACAGAAAGCAGATATGATTGTCACTCAAATGTCTCTATATGCTGGCCTTGAAATTCTATAGTCATTAGTATTTCGTTAAATACAAGGGGATACAGAAAGCAGATATGATTGCCACTCAAATGTCTCTATATGCTGGCCTTGAAATGTTATACTCATTAGTATTTCGTTAAATACAAGGGGATACAGAAAGCAGATATGATTGTCACCCAAATGTCTCTATATGCTGGCCTTGAAATGCTATACTCATTAGTATTTCGTCAAATACAAGGGGATACAGAAAGCAGATATGATTGTCACTCAGATGTCTCTATATGCTGGCCTTGAAATGTTATACTCATTAGTATTTCGTCAAATACAAGGAGATACAGAAAGGAGATATGATTGCCACTCAAATGTCTCTATATGCTGGCCTTGAAATGCTATACTCATTAGTATTTCGTCAAATACAAGGGGATACAGAAAGGAGATATGATTGCCACTCAAATGTCTCTATATGCTGGCCTTGAAATGCTATACTCATTAGTATTTCGTCAAATACAAGGGGATACAGAAAGCAGATATGATTGTCACTCAAATGTCTCTATATGCTGGCCTTGAAATGCTATACTCATTAGTATTTCGTTAAATACAAGGGGATACAGAAAGGAGATATGATTGCCACTCAAATGTCTCTATATGCTGGCCTTGAAATGCTATACTCATTAGTATTTCGTTAAATACAAGGGGATACAGAAAGCAGATATGGTTGTCACTCAAATGTCTCTATATGCTGGCCTTGAAATGCTATAGTCATTAGTATTTCGTTAAATACAAGGGGATACAGAAAGCAGATATGATTGTCACTCGAATGTCTCTATATGCTGGCCTTGAAATTCTATACTCATTAGTATTTCGTTAAATACAAGGGGATACAGAAAGCAGATATGATTGCCACTCGAATGTCTCTATATGCTGGCCTTGAAATGCTATACTCATTAGTATTTCGTCAAATACAAGGGTATACAGAAAGCAGATATGATTGTCACTCAAATGTCTCTATATGCTGGCCTTGAAATTCTATACTCATTAGTATTTCGTCAAATACAAGGGGATACAGAAAGCAGATATGATTGCCACTCAAATGTCTCTATATGCTGGCCTTGAAATGCTATAGTCATTAGTATTTCGTTAAATAAAAGGGGATACAGAAAGCAGATATGATTGTCACTCAAATGTCTCTATATGCTGGCCTTGAAATGCTATACTCATTAGTATTTCGTTAAATACAAGGGGATACAGAAAGCAGATATGATTGTCACTCAAATGTCTCTATATGCTGGCCTTGAAATGCTATAGTCATTAGTATTTCGTCAAATACAAGGAGATAGAGAAAGCAGATATGATTGCCACTCAAATGTCTCTATATGCTGGCCTTGAAATGCTATAGTCATTAGTATTTCGTCAAATACAAGGAGATAGAGAAAGCAGATATGATTGCCACTCAAATGTCTCTATATGCTGGCCTTGAAATGCTATAGTCATTAGTATTTCGTTAAATACAAGGGGATACAGAAAGCAGATATGATTGCCACTCAAATGTCTCTATATGCTGGCCTTGAAATGCTATAGTCATTAGTATTTCGTCAAATACAAGGGGATACAGAAAGCAGATATGATTGCCACTCAAATGTCTCTATATGCTGGCCTTGAAATGCTATACTCATTAGTATTTCGTTAAATACAAGGGGATACAGAAAGCAGATATGATTGCCACTCGAATGTCTCTATATGCTGGCCTTGAAATGCTATACTCATTAGTATTTCGTTAAATACAAGGGGATACAGAAGGCAGATATGATTGTCACTCGAATGTCTCTATATGCTGGCCTTGAAATGCTATACTCATTAGTATTTCGTCAAATACAAGGAGATACAGAAAGCAGATATGATTGTCACTCAAATGTCTCTATATGCTGGCCTTGAAATGCTATACTCATTAGTATTTCGTCAAATACAAGGAGATACAGAAAGCAGATATGATTGTCACTCAAATGTCTCTATATGCTGGCCTTGAAATGCTATACTCATTAGTATTTCGTCAAATACAAGGAGATACAGAAAGCAGATATGATTGTCACTCAAATGTCTCTATATGCTGGCCTTGAAATTCTATACTCATTAGTATTTCGTTAAATACAAGGGGATACAGAAAGCAGATGTGATTGTCACTCGAATGTCTCTATATACTGGCCTTGAAATGCTATAGTCATTAGTATTTCGTTAAATACAAGGGGATACAGAAAGCAGATATGATTGTCACTCAAATGTCTCTATATGCTGGCCTTGAAATGCTATAGTCATTAGTATTTCGTTAAATACAAGGGGATACAGAAAGCAGATATGATTGTCACTCAAATGTCTCTATATGCTGGCCTTGAAATGCTATAGTCATTAGTATTTCGTTAAATACAAGGAGATACAGAAAGCAGATATGATTGTCACTCAAATGTCTCTATATGCTGGCCTTGAAATGCTATAGTCATTAGTATTTCGTTAAATACAAGGGGATACAGAAAGCAGATATGATTGTCACTCAAATGTCTCTATATGCTGGCCTTGAAATGCTATAGTCATTAGTATTTCGTCAAATACAAGGGGATACAGAAAGCAGATATGACTGTCACTCAAATGTCTCTATATGCTGGCCTTGAAATGCTATACTCATTAGTATTTCGTCAAATACACGGGGATACAGAAAGTAGATATGATTGTCACTCAAATGTCTCTATATGCTGGCCTTGAAATGCTATACTCATTAGTATTTCGTCAAATACAAGGGGATACAGAAAGCAGATATGATTGTCACTCGAATGTCTCTATATGCTGGCCTTGAAATGCTATACTCATTAGTATTTCGTCAAATACAAGGAGATACAGAAAGCAGATATGATTGTCACTCAAATGTCTCTATATGCTGGCCTTGAAATGCTATACTCATTAGTATTTCGTCAAATACAAGGGGATACAGAAAGTAGATATGACTGTCACTCAAATGTCTCTATATGCTGGCTTTGAAATGCTATACTCATTAGTATTTCGTCAAATACAAGGGGATACAGAAAGCAGATATGATTGTCACTCGAATGTCTCTCTATGCTGGCCTTGAAATTCTATACTCATTAGTATTTCGTCAAATACAAGGAGCTACAGAAAGCAGATATGATTGTCACTCAAATGTCTCTATATGCTGGCCTTGAAATGCTATACTCATTAGTATTTCGCCAAATACAAGGAGATACAGAAAGCAGATATGATTGTCACTCAAATGTCTCTATATGCTGGCCTTGAAATGCTATACTCATTAGTATTTCGTTAAATACAAGGAGATACAGAAAGCCGATATGATTGTCACTCAAATGTCTCTATATGCTGGCCTTGAAATGCTATACTCATTAGTATTTCGTCAAATACAAGGGGATACAGAAAGCAGATATGATTGTCACTCAAATGTCTCTATATGCTGGCCTTGAAATTCTATACTCATTAGTATTTCGTTAAATACAAGGGGATACAGAAAGCAGATATGATTGTCACTCAAATGTCTCTATATGCTGGCCTTGATATGCTATACTCATTAGTATTTCGTCAAATACAAGGGGATACAGAAAGCAGATATGATTGTCACTCAAATGTCTCTATATGCTGGCCTTGAAATGCTATACTCATTAGTATTTCGTCAAATACAAGGGGATACAGAAAGCAGATATGATTGCCACTCAAATGTCTCTATATGCTGGCCTTGAAATTCTATACTCATTAGTATTTCGTCAAATACAAGGAGATACAGAAAGCCGATATGATTGCCACTCGAATGTCTCTATATGCTGGCCTTGAAATTCTATACTCATTAGTATTTCGTCAAATACAAGGGGATACAGAAAGCAGATATGATTGCCACTCAAATGTCTCTATATGCTGGCCTTGAAATTCTATACTCATTAGTATTTCGTCAAATACAAGGGGATACAGAAAGCAGATATGATTGCCACTCGAATGTCTCTATATGCTGGCCTTGAAATTCTATACTCATTAGTATTTCGTGAAATACAAGGGGATACAGAAAGCAGATATGATTGTCATTCGAATGTCTCTATATGCTGGCCTTGAAATGCTATAGTCATTAGTATTTCGTTAAATACAAGGGGATACAGAAAGCAGATATGATTGTCATTCGAATGTCTCTATATGCTGGCCTTGAAATTCTATACTCATTAGAATTTCGTTAAATACAAGGGGATACAGAAAGCAGATATGATTGCCATTCGAATGTCTCTATATGCTGGCCTTGAAATTCTATAGTCATTAGTATTTCGTTAAATACAAGGGGATACAGAAAGCAGATATGATTGTCATTCGAATGTCTCTATATGCTGGCCTTGAAATTCTATACTCATTAGTATTTCGTTAAATACAAGGAGATACAGAAAGCAGATATGATTGCCATTCGAATGTCTCTATATGCTGGCCTTGAAATTCTATAGTCATTAGTATTTCGTTAAATACAAGGGGATACAGAAAGCAGATATGATTGCCATTCGAATGTCTCTATATGCTGGCCTTGAAATGCTATAGTCATTAGTATTTCGTTAAATACAAGGGGATACAGAAAGCAGATATGTTTGTCATTCGAATGTCTCTATATGCTGGCCTTGAAATTCTATACTCATTAGTATTTCGTCAAATACAAGGGGATACAGAAAGCAGATATGATTGTCATTGGAATGTCTCTATATGCTGGCCTTGAAATTCTATACTCATTAGTATTTCGTCAAATACAAGGGGATACAGAAAGCAGATATGATTGCCATTCGAATGTCTCTATATGCTGGCCTTGAAATGCTATAGTCATTAGTATTTCGTTAAATACAAGGGGATACAGAAAGCAGATATGATTGTCACTCAAATGTCTCTATATGCTGGCCTTGAAATTCTATACTCATTAGTATTTCGTCAAATACAAGGGGATACAGAAAGCAGATATGATTGTCACTCAAATGTCTCTATATGCTGGCCTTGAAATTCTATACTCATTAGTATTTCGTCAAATACAAGGGGATACAGAAAGCAGATATGATTGCCACTCAAATGTCTCTCTATGCTGGCCTTGAAATTCTATACTCATTAGTATTTCGTTAAATACAAGGGGATACAGAAAGCAGATATGATTGTCACTCAAATGTCTCTATATGCTGGCCTTGAAATTCTATACTCATTAGTATTTCGTCAAATACAAGGGGATACAGAAAGCAGATATGATTGCCACTCAAATGTCTCTATATGCTGGCCTTGAAATGCTATACTCATTAGTATTTCGTTAAATACAAGGGGATACAGAAAGCAGATATGATTGCCACTCGAATGTCTCTATATGCTGGCCTTGAAATGCTATACTCATTAGTATTTCGTCAAATACAAGGGGATACAGAAAGCAGATATGATTGCCACTCGAATGTCTCTATATGCTGGCCTTGAAATTCTATACTCATTAGTATTTCGTCAAATACAAGGGGATACAGAAAGCAGATATGACTGTCACTCAAATGTCTCTCTATGCTGGCCTTGAAATTCTATACTCATTAGTATTTCGTTAAATACAAGGGGATACAGAAAGCAGATATGATTGTCACTCGAATGTCTCTATATGCTGGCCTTGAAATGCTATACTCATTAGTATTTCGTCAAATACAAGGGGATACAGAAAGCAGATATGATTGCCACTCGAATGTCTCTATATGCTGGCCTTGAAATGCTATACTCATTAGTATTTCGTCAAATACAAGGGGATACAGAAAGCAGATATGATTGCCACTCGAATGTCTCTATATGCTGGCCTTGAAATGCTATACTCATTAGTATTTCGTCAAATACAAGGGGATACAGAAAGCAGATATGATTGCCACTCGAATGTCTCTATATGCTGGCCTTGAAATGCTATACTCATTAGTATTTCGTTAAATACAAGGGGATACAGAAAGCAGATATGATTGCCACTCGAATGTCTCTCTATGCTGGCCTTGAAATTCTATACTCATTAGTATTTCGTCAAATACAAGGGGATACAGAAAGCAGATATGATTGCCACTCGAATGTCTCTCTATGCTGGCCTTGAAATTCTATACTCATTAGTATTTCGTTAAATACAAGGGGATACAGAAAGCAGATATGATTGCCACTCGAATGTCTCTCTATGCTGGCCTTGAAATTCTATACTCATTAGTATTTCGTCAAATACAAGGGGATACAGAAAGCAGATATGATTGCCACTCGAATGTCTCTATATGCTGGCCTTGAAATGCTATACTCATTAGTATTTCGTCAAATACAAGGGGATACAGAAAGCAGATATGATTGCCACTCGAATGTCTCTATATGCTGGCCTTGAAATGCTATACTCATTAGTATTTCGTCAAATACAAGGGGATACAGAAAGCAGATATGATTGCCACTCGAATGTCTCTATATGCTGGCCTTGAAATTCTATACTCATTAGTATTTCGTCAAATACAAGGGGATACAGAAAGCAGATATGATTGTCACTCGAATGTCTCTATATGCTGGCCTTGAAATTCTATACTCATTAGTATTTCGTTAAATACAAGGGGATACAGAAAGCAGATATGATTGCCACTCGAATGTCTCTATATGCTGGCCTTGAAATGCTATACTCATTAGTATTTCGTTAAATACAAGGGGATACAGAAAGCAGATATGACTGTCACTCAAATGTCTCTCTATGCTGGCCTTGAAATTCTATACTCATTAGTATTTCGTTAAATACAAGGGGATACAGAAAGCAGATATGATTGTCACTCAAATGTCTCTATATGCTGGCCTTGAAATTCTATAGTCATTAGTATTTCGTTAAATACAAGGGGATACAGAAAGCAGATATGATTGCCACTCAAATGTCTCTATATGCTGGCCTTGAAATTCTATAGTCATTAGTATTTCGTTAAATACAAGGGGATACAGAAAGCAGATATGATTGCCACTCAAATGTCTCTATATGCTGGCCTTGAAATTCTATACTCATTAGTATTTCGTCAAATACAAGGGGATACAGAAAGCAGATATGATTGTCACTCAAATGTCTCTATATGCTGGCCTTGAAATTCTATACTCATTAGTATTTCGTCAAATACAAGGGGATACAGAAAGCAGATATGATTGCCACTCAAATGTCTCTATATGCTGGCCTTGAAATTCTATACTCATTAGTATTTCGTTAAATACAAGGGGATACAGAAAGCAGATATGATTGCCACTCAAATGTCTCTATATGCTGGCCTTGAAATTCTATACTCATTAGTATTTCGTCAAATACAAGGGGATACAGAAAGCAGATATGATTGCCACTCAAATGTCTCTATATGCTGGCCTTGAAATTCTATACTCATTAGTATTTCGTCAAATACAAGGGGATACAGAAAGCAGATATGATTGCCAATCAAATGTCTCTATATGCTGGCCTTGAAATTCTATACTCATTAGTATTTCGTTAAATACAAGGGGATACAGAAAGCAGATATGATTGCCACTCGAATGTCTCTATATGCTGGCCTTGAAATGCTATACTCATTAGTATTTCGTTAAATACAAGGGGATACAGAAAGCAGATATGATTGCCACTCAAATGTCTCTATATGCTGGCCTTGAAATGCTATAGTCATTAGTATTTCGTTAAATACAAGGGGATACAGAAAGCAGATATGATTGCCACTCAAATGTCTCTATATGCTGGCCTTGAAATGCTATACTCATTAGTATTTCGTTAAATACAAGGGGATACAGAAAGCAGATATGATTGCCACTCAAATGTCTCTATATGCTGGCCTTGAAATGCTATACTCATTAGTATTTCGTCAAATACAAGGAGATACAGAAAGCAGATATGATTGCCACTCGAATGTCTCTATATGCTGGCCTTGAAATTCTATACTCATTAGTATTTCGTCAAATACAAGGGGATACAGAAAGCAGATATGATTGTCACTCAAATGTCTCTATATGCTGGCCTTGAAATTCTGTACTCATTAGTATTTCGTCAAATACAAGGGGATACAGAAAGCAGATATGATTGCCACTCGAATGTCTCTCTATGCTGGCCTTGAAATTCTATACTCATTAGTATTTCGTTAAATACAAGGGGATACAGAAAGCAGATATGATTGTCATTCGAATGTCTCTATATGCTGGCCTTGAAATTCTATACTCATTAGTATTTCGTCAAATACAAGGAGATACAGAAAGCAGATATGATTGCCACTCGAATGTCTCTCTATGCTGGCCTTGAAATTCTATACTCATTAGTATTTCGTTAAATACAAGGGGATACAGAACGCAGATATGATTGCCATTCGAATGTCTCTATATGCTGGCCTTGAAATTCTATACTCATTAGTATTTCGTTAAATACAAGGGGATACAGAAAGCAGATATGATTGTCACTCAAATGTCTCTATATGCTGGCCTTGAAATGCTATACTCATTAGTATTTCGTTAAATACAAGGGGATACAGAAAGCAGATATGATTGTCACTCAAATGTCTCTATATGCTGGCCTTGAAATGCTATAGTCATTAGTATTTCGTCAAATACAAGGAGATAGAGAAAGCAGATATGATTGCCACTCAAATGTCTCTATATGCTGGCCTTGAAATGCTATAGTCATTAGTATTTCGTTAAATACAAGGGGATACAGAAAGCAGATATGATTGCCACTCAAATGTCTCTATATGCTGGCCTTGAAATGCTATAGTCATTAGTATTTCGTCAAATACAAGGGGATACAGAAAGCAGATATGATTGCCACTCAAATGTCTCTATATGCTGGCCTTGAAATGCTATACTCATTAGTATTTCGTTAAATACAAGGGGATACAGAAAGCAGATATGATTGCCACTCGAATGTCTCTATATGCTGGCCTTGAAATGCTATACTCATTAGTATTTCGTTAAATACAAGGGGATACAGAAGGCAGATATGATTGTCACTCGAATGTCTCTATATGCTGGCCTTGAAATGCTATACTCATTAGTATTTCGTCAAATACAAGGAGATACAGAAAGCAGATATGATTGTCACTCAAATGTCTCTATATGCTGGCCTTGAAATGCTATACTCATTAGTATTTCGTCAAATACAAGGAGATACAGAAAGCAGATATGATTGTCACTCAAATGTCTCTATATGCTGGCCTTGAAATGCTATACTCATTAGTATTTCGTCAAATACAAGGAGATACAGAAAGCAGATATGATTGTCACTCAAATGTCTCTATATGCTGGCCTTGAAATTCTATACTCATTAGTATTTCGTTAAATACAAGGGGATACAGAAAGCAGATGTGATTGTCACTCGAATGTCTCTATATACTGGCCTTGAAATGCTATAGTCATTAGTATTTCGTTAAATACAAGGGGATACAGAAAGCAGATATGATTGTCACTCAAATGTCTCTATATGCTGGCCTTGAAATGCTATAGTCATTAGTATTTCGTTGAATACAAGGGGATACAGAAAGCAGATATGATTGTCACTCAAATGTCTCTATATGCTGGCCTTGAAATGCTATAGTCATTAGTATTTCGTCAAATACAAGGGGATACAGAAAGCAGATATGACTGTCACTCAAATGTCTCTATATGCTGGCCTTGAAATGCTATACTCATTAGTATTTCGTTAAATACAAGGGGATACAGAAAGCAGATATGATTGCCACTCGAATGTCTCTATATGCTGGCCTTGAAATGCTATACTCATTAGTATTTCGTTAAATACAAGGGGATACAGAAAGCAGATATGATTGCCACTCAAATGTCTCTATATGCTGGCCTTGAAATGCTATAGTCATTAGTATTTCGTTAAATACAAGGGGATACAGAAAGCAGATATGATTGCCACTCAAATGTCTCTATATGCTGGCCTTGAAATGCTATACTCATTAGTATTTCGTTAAATACAAGGGGATACAGAAAGCAGATATGATTGCCACTCAAATGTCTCTATATGCTGGCCTTGAAATGCTATACTCATTAGTATTTCGTCAAATACAAGGAGATACAGAAAGCAGATATGATTGCCACTCGAATGTCTCTATATGCTGGCCTTGAAATTCTATACTCATTAGTATTTCGTCAAATACAAGGGGATACAGAAAGCAGATATGATTGTCACTCAAATGTCTCTATATGCTGGCCTTGAAATTCTGTACTCATTAGTATTTCGTCAAATACAAGGGGATACAGAAAGCAGATATGATTGCCACTCGAATGTCTCTCTATGCTGGCCTTGAAATTCTATACTCATTAGTATTTCGTTAAATACAAGGGGATACAGAAAGCAGATATGATTGTCATTCGAATGTCTCTATATGCTGGCCTTGAAATTCTATACTCATTAGTATTTCGTCAAATACAAGGAGATACAGAAAGCAGATATGATTGCCACTCGAATGTCTCTCTATGCTGGCCTTGAAATTCTATACTCATTAGTATTTCGTTAAATACAAGGGGATACAGAGCGCAGATATGATTGCCATTCGAATGTCTCTATATGCTGGCCTTGAAATTCTATACTCATTAGTATTTCGTTAAATACAAGGGGATACAGAAAGCAGATATGATTGTCACTCAAATGTCTCTATATGCTGGCCTTGAAATGCTATACTCATTAGTATTTCGTTAAATACAAGGGGATACAGAAAGCAGATATGATTGTCACTCAAATGTCTCTATATGCTGGCCTTGAAATGCTATAGTCATTAGTATTTCGTCAAATACAAGGAGATAGAGAAAGCAGATATGATTGCCACTCAAATGTCTCTATATGCTGGCCTTGAAATGCTATAGTCATTAGTATTTCGTTAAATACAAGGGGATACAGAAAGCAGATATGATTGCCACTCAAATGTCTCTATATGCTGGCCTTGAAATGCTATAGTCATTAGTATTTCGTCAAATACAAGGGGATACAGAAAGCAGATATGATTGCCACTCAAATGTCTCTATATGCTGGCCTTGAAATGCTATACTCATTAGTATTTCGTTAAATACAAGGGGATACAGAAAGCAGATATGATTGCCACTCGAATGTCTCTATATGCTGGCCTTGAAATGCTATACTCATTAGTATTTCGTTAAATACAAGGGGATACAGAAGGCAGATATGATTGTCACTCGAATGTCTCTATATGCTGGCCTTGAAATGCTATACTCATTAGTATTTCGTCAAATACAAGGAGATACAGAAAGCAGATATGATTGTCACTCAAATGTCTCTATATGCTGGCCTTGAAATGCTATACTCATTAGTATTTCGTCAAATACAAGGAGATACAGAAAGCAGATATGATTGTCACTCAAATGTCTCTATATGCTGGCCTTGAAATGCTATACTCATTAGTATTTCGTCAAATACAAGGAGATACAGAAAGCAGATATGATTGTCACTCAAATGTCTCTATATGCTGGCCTTGAAATTCTATACTCATTAGTATTTCGTTAAATACAAGGGGATACAGAAAGCAGATGTGATTGTCACTCGAATGTCTCTATATACTGGCCTTGAAATGCTATAGTCATTAGTATTTCGTTAAATACAAGGGGATACAGAAAGCAGATATGATTGTCACTCAAATGTCTCTATATGCTGGCCTTGAAATGCTATAGTCATTAGTATTTCGTTGAATACAAGGGGATACAGAAAGCAGATATGATTGTCACTCAAATGTCTCTATATGCTGGCCTTGAAATGCTATAGTCATTAGTATTTCGTCAAATACAAGGGGATACAGAAAGCAGATATGACTGTCACTCAAATGTCTCTATATGCTGGCCTTGAAATGCTATACTCATTAGTATTTCGTCAAATACAAGGGGATACAGAAAGTAGATATGATTGTCACTCAAATGTCTCGATATGCTGGCCTTGAAATGCTATACTCATTAGTATTTCGTCAAATACAAGGGGATACAGAAAGCAGATATGATTGTCACTCGAATGTCTCTATATGCTGGCCTTGAAATGCTATACTCATTAGTATTTCGTTAAATACAAGGGGATACAGAAAGCAGATATGATTGCCATTCGAATGTCTCTATATGCTGGCCTTGAAATGCTATACTCATTAGTATTTCGTTAAATACAAGGGGATACAGAAAGCAGATATGATTGCCACTCGAATGTCTCTATATGCTGGCCTTGAAATGCTATACTCATTAGTATTTCGTCAAATACAAGGGGATACAGAAAGCAGATATGATTGCCACTCGAATGTCTCTATATGCTGGCCTTGAAATGCTATACTCATTAGTATTTCGTCAAATACAAGGGGATACAGAAAGCAGATATGATTGCCACTCGAATGTCTCTATATGCTGGCCTTGAAATTCTATACTCATTAGTATTTCGTCAAATACAAGGGGATACAGAAAGCAGATATGATTGTCACTCGAATGTCTCTATATGCTGGCCTTGAAATTCTATACTCATTAGTATTTCGTTAAATACAAGGGGATACAGAAAGCAGATATGATTGTCACTCGAATGTCTCTATATGCTGGCCTTGAAATGCTATACTCATTAGTATTTCGTTAAATACAAGGGGATACAGAAAGCAGATATGATTGCCACTCGAATGTCTCTATATGCTGGCCTTGAAATGCTATACTCATTAGTATTTCGTTAAATACAAGGGGATACAGAAAGCAGATATGACTGTCACTCAAATGTCTCTCTATGCTGGCCTTGAAATTCTATACTCATTAGTATTTCGTTAAATACAAGGGGATACAGAAAGCAGATATGATTGTCACTCAAATGTCTCTATATGCTGGCCTTGAAATTCTATAGTCATTAGTATTTCGTTAAATACAAGGGGATACAGAAAGCAGATATGATTGCCACTCAAATGTCTCTATATGCTGGCCTTGAAATTCTATACTCATTAGTATTTCGTCAAATACAAGGGGATACAGAAAGCAGATATGATTGTCACTCAAATGTCTCTATATGCTGGCCTTGAAATTCTATACTCATTAGTATTTCGTCAAATACAAGGGGATACAGAAAGCAGATATGATTGCCACTCAAATGTCTCTATATGCTGGCCTTGAAATTCTATACTCATTAGTATTTCGTTAAATACAAGGGGATACAGAAAGCAGATATGATTGTCACTCAAATGTCTCTATATGCTGGCCTTGAAATGCTATACTCATTAGTATTTCGTCAAATACAAGGGGATACAGAAAGCAGATATGATTGCCACTCAAATGTCTCTATATGCTGGCCTTGAAATTCTATACTCATTAGTATTTCGTCAAATACAAGGGGATACAGAAAGCAGATATGATTGTCACTCAAATGTCTCTATATGCTGGCCTTGAAATTCTATACTCATTAGTATTTCGTCAAATACAAGGGGATACAGAAAGCAGATATGATTGCCAATCAAATGTCTCTATATGCTGGCCTTGAAATTCTATACTCATTAGTATTTCGTTAAATACAAGGGGATACAGAAAGCAGATATGATTGCCACTCGAATGTCTCTATATGCTGCCCTTGAAATGCTATACTCATTAGTATTTCGTTAAATACAAGGGGATACAGAAAGCAGATATGATTGCCACTCAAATGTCTCTATATGCTGGCCTTGAAATTCTATACTCATTAGTATTTCGTCAAATACAAGGGGATACAGAAAGCAGATATGATTGCCACTCAAATGTCTCTATATGCTGGCCTTGAAATGCTATACTCATTAGTATTTCGTTAAATACAAGGGGATACAGAAAGCAGATATGATTGCCACTCAAATGTCTCTATATGCTGGCCTTGAAATGCTATACTCATTAGTATTTCGTCAAATACAAGGAGATACAGAAAGCAGATATGATTGCCACTCGAATGTCTCTATATGCTGGCCTTGAAATTCTATACTCATTAGTATTTCGTCAAATACAAGGGGATACAGAAAGCAGATATGATTGTCACTCAAATGTCTCTATATGCTGGCCTTGAAATTCTATACTCATTAGTATTTCGTCAAATACAAGGGGATATAGAAAGCAGATATGATTGCCACTCGAATGTCTCTCTATGCTGGCCTTGAAATTCTATACTCATTAGTATTTCGTTAAATACAAGGGGATACAGAAAGCAGATATGATTGTCATTCGAATGTCTCTATATGCTGGCCTTGAAATTCTATACTCATTAGTATTTCGTCAAATACAAGGAGATACAGAAAGCAGATATGATTGCCACTCGAATGTCTCTCTATGCTGGCCTTGAAATTCTATACTCATTAGTATTTCGTTAAATACAAGGGGATACAGAAAGCAGATATGATTGCCATTCGAATGTCTCTATATGCTGGCCTTGAAATTCTATACTCATTAGTATTTCGTTAAATACAAGGGGATACAGAAAGCAGATATGATTGTCACTCAAATGTCTCTATATGCTGGCCTTGAAATGCTATACTCATTAGTATTTCGTTAAATACAAGGGGATACAGAAAGCAGATATGATTGTCACTCAAATGTCTCTATATGCTGGCCTTGAAATGCTATAGTCATTAGTATTTCGTCAAATACAAGGAGATAGAGAAAGCAGATATGATTGCCACTCAAATGTCTCTATATGCTGGCCTTGAAATGCTATAGTCATTAGTATTTCGTAAAATACAAGGGGATACAGAAAGCAGATATGATTGCCACTCAAATGTCTCTATATGCTGGCCTTGAAATGCTATAGTCATTAGTATTTCGTCAAATACAAGGGGATACAGAAAGCAGATATGATTGCCACTCAAATGTCTCTATATGCTGGCCTTGAAATGCTATACTCATTAGTATTTCGTTAAATACAAGGGGATACAGAAAGCAGATATGATTGCCACTCGAATGTCTCTATATGCTGGCCTTGAAATGCTATACTCATTAGTATTTCGTTAAATACAAGGGGATACAGAAGGCAGATATGATTGTCACTCGAATGTCTCTATATGCTGGCCTTGAAATGCTATACTCATTAGTATTTCGTCAAATACAAGGAGATACAGAAAGCAGATATGATTGTCACTCAAATGTCTCTATATGCTGGCCTTGAAATGCTATGCTCATTAGTATTTCGTCAAATACAAGGAGATACAGAAAGCAGATATGATTGTCACTCAAATGTCTCTATATGCTGGCCTTGAAATGCTATACTCATTAGTATTTCGTCAAATACAAGGAGATACAGAAAGCAGATATGATTGTCACTCAAATGTCTCTATATGCTGGCCTTGAAATTCTATACTCATTAGTATTTCGTTAAATACAAGGGGATACAGAAAGCAGATGTGATTGTCACTCGAATGTCTCTATATACTGGCCTTGAAATGCTATAGTCATTAGTATTTCGTTAAATACAAGGGGATACAGAAAGCAGATATGATTGTCACTCAAATGTCTCTATATGCTGGCCTTGAAATGCTATAGTCATTAGTATTTCGTTAAATACAAGGGGATGCAGAAAGCAGATATGATTGTCACTCAAATGTCTCTATATGCTGGCCTTGAAATGCTATAGTCATTAGTATTTCGTTAAATACAAGGAGATGCAGAAAGCAGATATGATTGTCACTCAAATGTCTCTATATGCTGGCCTTGAAATGCTATAGTCATTAGTATTTCGTTAAATACAAGGGGATACAGAAAGCAGATATGATTGTCACTCAAATGTCTCTATATGCTGGCCTTGAAATGCTATAGTCATTAGTATTTCGTCAAATACAAGGGGATACAGAAAGCAGATATGACTGTCACTCAAATGTCTCTATATGCTGGCCTTGAAATGCTATACTCATTAGTATTTCGTCAAATACAAGGGGATACAGAAAGTAGATATGATTGTCACTCAAATGTCTCTATATGCTGGCCTTGAAATGCTATACTCATTAGTATTTCGTCAAATACAAGGGGATACAGAAAGCAGATATGATTGTCACTCGAATGTCTCTATATGCTGGCCTTGAAATGCTATACTCATTAGTATTTCGTCAAATACAAGGAGATACAGAAAGCAGATATGATTGTCACTCAAATGTCTCTATATGCTGGCCTTGAAATGCTATACTCATTAGTATTTCGTCAAATACAAGGGGATACAGAAAGTAGATATGACTGTCACTCAAATGTCTCTATATGCTGGCTTTGAAATGCTATACTCATTAGTATTTCGTCAAATACAAGGGGATACAGAAAGCAGATATGATTGTCACTCGAATGTCTCTCTATGCTGGCCTTGAAATTCTATACTCATTAGTATTTCGTCAAATACAAGGAGATACAGAAAGCAGATATGATTGTCACTCAAATGTCTCTATATGCTGGCCTTGAAATTCTATACTCATTAGTATTTCGTTAAATACAAGGGGATACAGAAAGCAGATGTGATTGTCACTCGAATGTCTCTATATACTGGCCTTGAAATGCTATAGTCATTAGTATTTCGTTAAATACAAGGGGATACAGAAAGCAGATATGATTGTCACTCAAATGTCTCTATATGCTGGCCTTGAAATGCTATAGTCATTAGTATTTCGTTAAATACAAGGGGATACAGAAAGCAGATATGATTGTCACTCAAATGTCTCTATATGCTGGCCTTGAAATGCTATAGTCATTAGTATTTCGTCAAATACAAGGGGATACAGAAAGCAGATATGACTGTCACTCAAATGTCTCTATATGCTGGCCTTGAAATGCTATACTCATTAGTATTTCGTCAAATACAAGGGGATACAGAAAGTAGATATGATTGTCACTCAAATGTCTCGATATGCTGGCCTTGAAATGCTATACTCATTAGTATTTCGTCAAATACAAGGGGATACAGAAAGCAGATATGATTGTCACTCGAATGTCTCTATATGCTGGCCTTGAAATGCTATACTCATTAGTATTTCGTTAAATACAAGGGGATACAGAAAGCAGATATGATTGCCATTCGAATGTCTCTATATGCTGGCCTTGAAATGCTATACTCATTAGTATTTCGTTAAATACAAGGGGATACAGAAAGCAGATATGATTGCCACTCGAATGTCTCTATATGCTGGCCTTGAAATGCTATACTCATTAGTATTTCGTCAAATACAAGGGGATACAGAAAGCAGATATGATTGCCACTCGAATGTCTCTATATGCTGGCCTTGAAATGCTATACTCATTAGTATTTCGTCAAATACAAGGGGATACAGAAAGCAGATATGATTGCCACTCGAATGTCTCTATATGCTGGCCTTGAAATTCTATACTCATTAGTATTTCGTCAAATACAAGGGGATACAGAAAGCAGATATGATTGTCACTCGAATGTCTCTATATGCTGGCCTTGAAATTCTATACTCATTAGTATTTCGTTAAATACAAGGGGATACAGAAAGCAGATATGATTGTCACTCGAATGTCTCTATATGCTGGCCTTGAAATGCTATACTCATTAGTATTTCGTTAAATACAAGGGGATACAGAAAGCAGATATGATTGCCACTCGAATGTCTCTATATGCTGGCCTTGAAATGCTATACTCATTAGTATTTCGTTAAATACAAGGGGATACAGAAAGCAGATATGACTGTCACTCAAATGTCTCTCTATGCTGGCCTTGAAATTCTATACTCATTAGTATTTCGTTAAATACAAGGGGATACAGAAAGCAGATATGATTGTCACTCAAATGTCTCTATATGCTGGCCTTGAAATTCTATAGTCATTAGTATTTCGTTAAATACAAGGGGATACAGAAAGCAGATATGATTGCCACTCAAATGTCTCTATATGCTGGCCTTGAAATTCTATACTCATTAGTATTTCGTCAAATACAAGGGGATACAGAAAGCAGATATGATTGTCACTCAAATGTCTCTATATGCTGGCCTTGAAATTCTATACTCATTAGTATTTCGTCAAATACAAGGGGATACAGAAAGCAGATATGATTGCCACTCAAATGTCTCTATATGCTGGCCTTGAAATTCTATACTCATTAGTATTTCGTTAAATACAAGGGGATACAGAAAGCAGATATGATTGTCACTCAAATGTCTCTATATGCTGGCCTTGAAATGCTATACTCATTAGTATTTCGTCAAATACAAGGGGATACAGAAAGCAGATATGATTGCCACTCAAATGTCTCTATATGCTGGCCTTGAAATTCTATACTCATTAGTATTTCGTCAAATACAAGGGGATACAGAAAGCAGATATGATTGTCACTCAAATGTCTCTATATGCTGGCCTTGAAATTCTATACTCATTAGTATTTCGTCAAATACAAGGGGATACAGAAAGCAGATATGATTGCCAATCAAATGTCTCTATATGCTGGCCTTGAAATTCTATACTCATTAGTATTTCGTTAAATACAAGGGGATACAGAAAGCAGATATGATTGCCACTCGAATGTCTCTATATGCTGCCCTTGAAATGCTATACTCATTAGTATTTCGTTAAATACAAGGGGATACAGAAAGCAGATATGATTGCCACTCAAATGTCTCTATATGCTGGCCTTGAAATTCTATACTCATTAGTATTTCGTCAAATACAAGGGGATACAGAAAGCAGATATGATTGCCACTCAAATGTCTCTATATGCTGGCCTTGAAATGCTATACTCATTAGTATTTCGTTAAATACAAGGGGATACAGAAAGCAGATATGATTGCCACTCAAATGTCTCTATATGCTGGCCTTGAAATGCTATACTCATTAGTATTTCGTCAAATACAAGGAGATACAGAAAGCAGATATGATTGCCACTCGAATGTCTCTATATGCTGGCCTTGAAATTCTATACTCATTAGTATTTCGTCAAATACAAGGGGATACAGAAAGCAGATATGATTGTCACTCAAATGTCTCTATATGCTGGCCTTGAAATTCTATACTCATTAGTATTTCGTCAAATACAAGGGGATATAGAAAGCAGATATGATTGCCACTCGAATGTCTCTCTATGCTGGCCTTGAAATTCTATACTCATTAGTATTTCGTTAAATACAAGGGGATACAGAAAGCAGATATGATTGTCATTCGAATGTCTCTATATGCTGGCCTTGAAATTCTATACTCATTAGTATTTCGTCAAATACAAGGAGATACAGAAAGCAGATATGATTGCCACTCGAATGTCTCTCTATGCTGGCCTTGAAATTCTATACTCATTAGTATTTCGTTAAATACAAGGGGATACAGAGCGCAGATATGATTGCCATTCGAATGTCTCTATATGCTGGCCTTGAAATTCTATACTCATTAGTATTTCGTTAAATACAAGGGGATACAGAAAGCAGATATGATTGTCACTCAAATGTCTCTATATGCTGGCCTTGAAATGCTATACTCATTAGTATTTCGTTAAATACAAGGGGATACAGAAAGCAGATATGATTGTCACTCAAATGTCTCTATATGCTGGCCTTGAAATGCTATAGTCATTAGTATTTCGTCAAATACAAGGAGATAGAGAAAGCAGATATGATTGCCACTCAAATGTCTCTATATGCTGGCCTTGAAATGCTATAGTCATTAGTATTTCGTAAAATACAAGGGGATACAGAAAGCAGATATGATTGCCACTCAAATGTCTCTATATGCTGGCCTTGAAATGCTATAGTCATTAGTATTTCGTCAAATACAAGGGGATACAGAAAGCAGATATGATTGCCACTCAAATGTCTCTATATGCTGGCCTTGAAATGCTATACTCATTAGTATTTCGTTAAATACAAGGGGATACAGAAAGCAGATATGATTGCCACTCGAATGTCTCTATATGCTGGCCTTGAAATGCTATACTCATTAGTATTTCGTTAAATACAAGGGGATACAGAAGGCAGATATGATTGTCACTCGAATGTCTCTATATGCTGGCCTTGAAATGCTATACTCATTAGTATTTCGTCAAATACAAGGAGATACAGAAAGCAGATATGATTGTCACTCAAATGTCTCTATATGCTGGCCTTGAAATGCTATGCTCATTAGTATTTCGTCAAATACAAGGAGATACAGAAAGCAGATATGATTGTCACTCAAATGTCTCTATATGCTGGCCTTGAAATGCTATACTCATTAGTATTTCGTCAAATACAAGGAGATACAGAAAGCAGATATGATTGTCACTCAAATGTCTCTATATGCTGGCCTTGAAATTCTATACTCATTAGTATTTCGTTAAATACAAGGGGATACAGAAAGCAGATGTGATTGTCACTCGAATGTCTCTATATACTGGCCTTGTAATGCTATAGTCATTAGTATTTCGTTAAATACAAGGGGATACAGAAAGCAGATATGATTGTCACTCAAATGTCTCTATATGCTGGCCTTGAAATGCTATAGTCATTAGTATTTCGTTAAATACAAGGGGATGCAGAAAGCAGATATGATTGTCACTCAAATGTCTCTATATGCTGGCCTTGAAATGCTATAGTCATTAGTATTTCGTTAAATACAAGGAGATACAGAAAGCAGATATGATTGTCACTCAAATGTCTCTATATGCTGGCCTTGAAATGCTATAGTCATTAGTATTTCGTTAAATACAAGGGGATACAGAAAGCAGATATGATTGTCACTCAAATGTCTCTATATGCTGGCCTTGAAATGCTATAGTCATTAGTATTTCGTCAAATACAAGGGGATACAGAAAGCAGATATGACTGTCACTCAAATGTCTCTATATGCTGGCCTTGAAATGCTATACTCATTAGTATTTCGTCAAATACAAGGGGATACAGAAAGTAGATATGATTGTCACTCAAATGTCTCTATATGCTGGCCTTGAAATGCTATACTCATTAGTATTTCGTCAAATACAAGGGGATACAGAAAGCAGATATGATTGTCACTCGAATGTCTCTATATGCTGGCCTTGAAATGCTATACTCATTAGTATTTCGTCAAATACAAGGAGATACAGAAAGCAGATATGATTGTCACTCAAATGTCTCTATATGCTGGCCTTGAAATGCTATACTCATTAGTATTTCGTCAAATACAAGGGGATACAGAAAGTAGATATGACTGTCACTCAAATGTCTCTATATGCTGGCTTTGAAATGCTATACTCATTAGTATTTCGTCAAATACAAGGGGATACAGAAAGCAGATATGATTGTCACTCGAATGTCTCTCTATGCTGGCCTTGAAATTCTATACTCATTAGTATTTCGTCAAATACAAGGAGATACAGAAAGCAGATATGATTGTCACTCAAATGTCTCTATATGCTGGCCTTGAAATGCTATACTCATTAGTATTTCGTCAAATACAAGGAGATACAGAAAGCAGATATGATTGTCACTCAAATGTCTCTATATGCTGGCCTTGAAATGCTATACTCATTAGTATTTCGTTAAATACAAGGAGATACAGAAAGCCGATATGATTGTCACTCAAATGTCTCTATATGCTGGCCTTGAAATGCTATACTCATTAGTATTTCGTCAAATACAAGGGGATACAGAAAGCAGATATGATTGTCACTCAAATGTCTCTATATGCTGGCCTTGAAATTCTATACTCATTAGTATTTCGTTAAATACAAGGGGATACAGAAAGCAGATATGATTGTCACTCAAATGTCTCTATATGCTGGCCTTGATATGCTATACTCATTAGTATTTCGTCAAATACAAGGGGATACAGAAAGCAGATATGATTGCCACTCAAATGTCTCTATATGCTGGCCTTGAAATTCTATACTCATTAGTATTTCGTCAAATACAAGGGGATACAGAAAGCAGATATGATTGTCACTCAAATGTCTCTATATGCTGGCCTTGAAATGCTATACTCATTAGTATTTCGTCAAATACAAGGGGATACAGAAAGCAGATATGATTGCCACTCAAATGTCTCTATATGCTGGCCTTGAAATGCTATACTCATTAGTATTTCGTTAAATACAAGGGGATACAGAAAGCAGATATGATTGTCACTCAAATGTCTCTATATGCTGGCCTTGAAATGCTATACTCATTAGTATTTCGTCAAATACAAGGGGATACAGAAAGCAGATATGATTGCCACTCAAATGTCTCTATATGCTGGCCTTGAAATTCTATACTCATTAGTATTTCGTCAAATACAAGGGGATACAGAAAGCAGATATGATTGTCACTCAAATGTCTCTATATGCTGGCCTTGAAATTCTATACTCATTAGTATTTCGTCAAATACAAGGGGATACAGAAAGCAGATATGATTGCCACTCAAATGTCTCTATATGCTGGCCTTGAAATTCTATACTCATTAGTATTTCGTTAAATACAAGGGGATACAGAAAGCAGATATGATTGCCACTCGAATGTCTCTATATGCTGGCCTTGAAATGCTATACTCATTAGTATTTCGTTAAATACAAGGGGATACAGAAAGCAGATATGATTGCCACTCAAATGTCTCTATATGCTGGCCTTGAAATTCTATACTCATTAGTATTTCGTCAAATACAAGGGGATACAGAAAGCAGATATGATTGCCACTCAAATGTCTCTATATGCTGGCCTTGAAATGCTATACTCATTAGTATTTCGTTAAATACAAGGGGATACAGAAAGCAGATATGATTGCCACTCAAATGTCTCTATATGCTGGCCTTGAAATGCTATACTCATTAGTATTTCGTCAAATACAAGGAGATACAGAAAGCAGATATGATTGCCACTCGAATGTCTCTATATGCTGGCCTTGAAATTCTATACTCATTAGTATTTCGTCAAATACAAGGGGATACAGAAAGCAGATATGATTGTCACTCAAATGTCTCTATATGCTGGCCTTGAAATTCTATACTCATTAGTATTTCGTCAAATACAAGGGGATACAGAAAGCAGATATGATTGCCACTCGAATGTCTCTCTATGCTGGCCTTGAAATTCTATACTCATTAGTATTTCGTTAAATACAAGGGGATACAGAAAGCAGATATGATTGTCATTCGAATGTCTCTATATGCTGGCCTTGAAATTCTATACTCATTAGTATTTCGTCAAATACAAGGAGATACAGAAAGCAGATATGATTGCCACTCGAATGTCTCTCTATGCTGGCCTTGAAATTCTATACTCATTAGTATTTCGTTAAATACAAGGGGATACAGAAAGCAGATATGATTGCCATTCGAATGTCTCTATATGCTGGCCTTGAAATTCTATACTCATTAGTATTTCGTTAAATACAAGGGGATACAGAAAGCAGATATGATTGTCACTCAAATGTCTCTATATGCTGGCCTTGAAATGCTATACTCATTAGTATTTCGTTAAATACAAGGGGATACAGAAAGCAGATATGATTGTCACTCAAATGTCTCTATATGCTGGCCTTGAAATGCTATAGTCATTAGTATTTCGTCAAATACAAGGAGATAGAGAAAGCAGATATGATTGCCACTCAAATGTCTCTATATGCTGGCCTTGAAATGCTATAGTCATTAGTATTTCGTTAAATACAAGGGGATACAGAAAGCAGATATGATTGCCACTCAAATGTCTCTATATGCTGGCCTTGAAATGCTATAGTCATTAGTATTTCGTCAAATACAAGGGGATACAGAAAGCAGATATGATTGCCACTCGAATGTCTCTCTATGCTGGCCTTGAAATTCTATACTCATTAGTATTTCGTTAAATACAAGGGGATACAGAAAGCAGATATGATTGTCATTCGAATGTCTCTATATGCTGCCCTTGAAATTCTATACTCATTAGTATTTCGTCAAATACAAGGAGATACAGAAAGCAGATATGATTGCCACTCGAATGTCTCTCTATGCTGGCCTTGAAATTCTATACTCATTAGTATTTCGTTAAATACAAGGGGATACAGAAAGCAGATATGATTGCCATTCGAATGTCTCTATATGCTGGCCTTGAAATTCTATACTCATTAGTATTTCGTTAAATACAAGGGGATACAGAAAGCAGATATGATTGTCACTCAAATGTCTCTATATGCTGGCCTTGAAATGCTATACTCATTAGTATTTCGTTAAATACAAGGGGATACAGAAAGCAGATATGATTGTCACTCAAATGTCTCTATATGCTGGCCTTGAAATGCTATAGTCATTAGTATTTCGTCAAATACAAGGAGATAGAGAAAGCAGATATGATTGCCACTCAAATGTCTCTATATGCTGGCCTTGAAATGCTATAGTCATTAGTATTTCGTCAAATACAAGGGGATACAGAAAGCAGATATGATTGTCACTCAAATGTCTCTATATGCTGGCCTTGAAATGCTATACTCATTAGTATTTCGTCAAATACAAGGGGATACAGAAAGCAGATATGATTGCCACTCAAATGTCTCTATATGCTGGCCTTGAAATGCTATACTCATTAGTATTTCGTTAAATACAAGGGGATACAGAAAGCAGATATGATTGTCACTCAAATGTCTCTATATGCTGGCCTTGAAATGCTATACTCATTAGTATTTCGTCAAATACAAGGGGATACAGAAAGCAGATATGATTGCCACTCAAATGTCTCTATATGCTGGCCTTGAAATTCTATACTCATTAGTATTTCGTCAAATACAAGGGGATACAGAAAGCAGATATGATTGTCACTCAAATGTCTCTATATGCTGGCCTTGAAATTCTATACTCATTAGTATTTCGTCAAATACAAGGGGATACAGAAAGCAGATATGATTGCCACTCAAATGTCTCTATATGCTGGCCTTGAAATTCTATACTCATTAGTATTTCGTTAAATACAAGGGGATACAGAAAGCAGATATGATTGCCACTCGAATGTCTCTATATGCTGGCCTTGAAATGCTATACTCATTAGTATTTCGTTAAATACAAGGGGATACAGAAAGCAGATATGATTGCCACTCAAATGTCTCTATATGCTGGCCTTGAAATTCTATACTCATTAGTATTTCGTCAAATACAAGGGGATACAGAAAGCAGATATGATTGCCACTCAAATGTCTCTATATGCTGGCCTTGAAATGCTATACTCATTAGTATTTCGTTAAATACAAGGGGATACAGAAAGCAGATATGATTGCCACTCAAATGTCTCTATATGCTGGCCTTGAAATGCTATACTCATTAGTATTTCGTCAAATACAAGGAGATACAGAAAGCAGATATGATTGCCACTCGAATGTCTCTATATGCTGGCCTTGAAATTCTATACTCATTAGTATTTCGTCAAATACAAGGGGATACAGAAAGCAGATATGATTGTCACTCAAATGTCTCTATATGCTGGCCTTGAAATTCTATACTCATTAGTATTTCGTCAAATACAAGGGGATACAGAAAGCAGATATGATTGCCACTCGAATGTCTCTCTATGCTGGCCTTGAAATTCTATACTCATTAGTAATTCGTTAAATACAAGGGGATACAGAAAGCAGATATGATTGTCATTCGAATGTCTCTATATGCTGGCCTTGAAATTCTATACTCATTAGTATTTCGTCAAATACAAGGAGATACAGAAAGCAGATATGATTGCCACTCGAATGTCTCTCTATGCTGGCCTTGAAATTCTATACTCATTAGTATTTCGTTAAATACAAGGGGATACAGAAAGCAGATATGATTGCCATTCGAATGTCTCTATATGCTGGCCTTGAAATTCTATACTCATTAGTATTTCGTTAAATACAAGGGGATACAGAAAGCAGATATGATTGTCACTCAAATGTCTCTATATGCTGGCCTTGAAATGCTATACTCATTAGTATTTCGTTAAATACAAGGGGATACAGAAAGCAGATATGATTGTCACTCAAATGTCTCTATATGCTGGCCTTGAAATGCTATAGTCATTAGTATTTCGTCAAATACAAGGAGATAGAGAAAGCAGATATGATTGCCACTCAAATGTCTCTATATGCTGGCCTTGAAATGCTATAGTCATTAGTATTTCGTTAAATACAAGGGGATACAGAAAGCAGATATGATTGCCACTCAAATGTCTCTATATGCTGGCCTTGAAATGCTATAGTCATTAGTACTTCGTCAAATACAAGGGGATACAGAAAGCAGATATGATTGCCACTCAAATGTCTCTATATGCTGGCCTTGAAATGCTATACTCATTAGTATTTCGTTAAATACAAGGGGATACAGAAAGCAGATATGATTGCCACTCGAATGTCTCTATATGCTGGCCTTGAAATGTTATACTCATTAGTATTTCGTTAAATACAAGGGGATACAGAAGGCAGATATGATTGTCACTCGAATGTCTCTATATGCTGGCCTTGAAATGCTATACTCATTAGTATTTCGTCAAATACAAGGAGATACAGAAAGCAGATATGATTGTCACTCAAATGTCTCTATATGCTGGCCTTGAAATGCTATACTCATTAGTATTTCGTCAAATACAAGGAGATACAGAAAGCAGATATGATTGTCACTCAAATGTCTCTATATGCTGGCCTTGAAATGCTATACTCATTAGTATTTCGTCAAATACAAGGAGATACAGAAAGCAGATATGATTGTCACTCAAATGTCTCTATATGCTGGCCTTGAAATTCTATACTCATTAGTATTTCGTTAAATACAAGGGGATACAGAAAGCAGATGTGATTGTCACTCGAATGTCTCTATATACTGGCCTTGAAATGCTATAGTCATTAGTATTTCGTTAAATACAAGGGGATACAGAAAGCAGATATGATTGTCACTCAAATGTCTCTATATGCTGGCCTTGAAATGCTATAGTCATTAGTATTTCGTTAAATACAAGGGGATACAGAAAGCAGATATTATTGTCACTCAAATGTCTCTATATGCTGGCCTTGAAATGCTATAGTCATTAGTATTTCGTTAAATACAAGGAGATACAGAAAGCAGATATGATTGTCACTCAAATGTCTCTATATGCTGGCCTTGAAATGCTATAGTCATTAGTATTTCGTCAAATACAAGGGGATACAGAAAGCAGATATGACTGTCACTCAAATGTCTCTATATGCTGGCCTTGAAATGCTATACTCATTAGTATTTCGTCAAATACAAGGGGATACAGAAAGTAGATATGATTGTCACTCAAATGTCTCTATATGCTGGCCTTGAAATGCTATACTCATTAGTATTTCGTCAAATACAAGGGGATACAGAAAGCAGATATGATTGTCACTCGAATGTCTCTAAATGCTGGCCTTGAAATGCTATACTCATTAGTATTTCGTCAAATACAAGGGGATACAGAAAGTAGATATGACTGTCACTCAAATGTCTCTATATGCTGGCTTTGAAATGCTATACTCATTAGTATTTCGTCAAATACAAGGGGATACAGAAAGCAGATATGATTGTCACTCGAATGTCTCTCTATGCTGGCCTTGAAATTCTATACTCATTAGTATTTCGTCAAATACAAGGAGATACAGAAAGCAGATATGATTGTCACTCAAATGTCTCTATATGCTGGCCTTGAAATGCTATACTCATTAGTATTTCGTCAAATACAAGGAGATACAGAAAGCAGATATGATTGTCACTCAAATGTCTCTATATGCTGGCCTTGAAATGCTATACTCATTAGTATTTCGTTAAATACAAGGAGATACAGAAAGCCGATATGATTGTCACTCAAATGTCTCTATATGCTGGCCTTGAAATGCTATACTCATTAGTATTTCGTCAAATACAAGGGGATACAGAAAGCAGATATGATTGTCACTCAAATGTCTCTATATGCTGGCCTTGAAATTCTATACTCATTAGTATTTCGTTAAATACAAGGGGATACAGAGAGCAGATATGATTGTCACTCAAATGTCTCTATATGCTGGCCTTGATATGCTATACTCATTAGTATTTCGTCAAATACAAGGGGATACAGAAAGCAGATATGATTGCCACTCAAATGTCTCCATATGCTGGCCTTGAAATTCTATACTCATTAGTATTTCGTCATATACAAGGGGATACAGAAAGCAGATATGATTGTCACTCAAATGTCTCTATGTGCTGGCCTTGAAATGCTATACTCATTAGTATTTCGTCAAATACAAGGGGATACAGAAAGCAGATATGATTGCCACTCAAATGTCTCTATATGCTGGCCTTGAAATTCTATACTCATTAGTATTTCGTCAAATACAAGGAGATACAGAAAGCCGATATGATTGCCACTCGAATGTCTCTATATGCTGGCCTTGAAATTCTATACTCATTAGTATTTCGTCAAATACAAGGGGATACAGAAAGCAGATATGATTGCCACTCAAATGTCTCTATATGCTGGCCTTGAAATTCTATACTCATTAGTATTTCGTCAAATACAAGGGGATACAGAAAGCAGATATGATTGCCACTCGAATGTCTCTATATGCTGGCCTTGAAATTCTATACTCATTAGTATTTCGTTAAATACAAGGGGATACAGAAAGCAGATATGATTGTCATTCGAATGTCTCTATATGCTGGCCTTGAAATGCTATAGTCATTAGTATTTCGTTAAATACAAGGGGATACAGAAAGCAGATATGATTGTCATTCGAATGTCTCTATATGCTGGCCTTGAAATTCTATACTCATTAGTATTTCGTTAAATACAAGGGGATACAGAAAGCAGATATGATTGCCATTCGAATGTCTCTATATGCTGGCCTTGAAATTCTATAGTCATTAGTATTTCGTTAAATACAAGGGGATACAGAAAGCAGATATGATTGTCATTCGAATGTCTCTATATGCTGGCCTTGAAATTCTATACTCATTAGTATTTCGTTAAATACAAGGAGATACAGAAAGCAGATATGATTGCCATTCGAATGTCTCTATATGCTGGCCTTGAAATTCTATAGTCATTAGTATTTCGTTAAATACAAGGGGATACAGAAAGCAGATATGATTGCCATTCGAATGTCTCTATATGCTGGCCTTGAAATGCTATAGTCATTAGCATTTCGTTAAATACAAGGGGATACAGAAAGCAGATATGATTGTCATTCGAATGTCTCTATATGCTGGCCTTGAAATTCTATACTCATTAGTATTTCGTCAAATACAAGGGGATACAGAAAGCAGATATGATTGTCATTCGAATGTCTCTATATGCTGGCCTTGAAATTCTATAGTCATTAGTATTTCGTTAAATACAAGGGGATACAGAAAGCAGATATGATTGCCATTCGAATGTCTCTATATGCTGGCCTTGAAATGCTATAGTCATTAGTATTTCGTTAAATACAAGGGGATACAGAAAGCAGATATGATTGCCACTCAAATGTCTCTATATGCTGGCCTTGAAATTCTATACTCATTAGTATTTCGTCAAATACAAGGGGATACAGAAAGCAGATATGATTGCCACTCAAATGTCTCTCTATGCTGGCCTTGAAATTCTATACTCATTAGTATTTCGTTAAATACAAGGGGATACAGAAAGCAGATATGATTGTCACTCAAATGTCTCTATATGCTGGTCTTGAAATTCTATACTCATTAGTATTTCGTCAAATACAAGGGGATACAGAAAGCAGATATGATTGCCACTCAAATGTCTCTATATGCTGGCCTTGAAATGCTATACTCATTAGTATTTCGTCAAATACAAGGGGATACAGAAAGCAGATATGATTGCCACTCGAATGTCTCTATATGCTGGCCTTGAAATTCTATACTCATTAGTATTTCGTCAAATACAAGGGGATACAGAAAGCAGATATGATTGTCACTCGAATGTCTCTATATGCTGGCCTTGAAATTCTATACTCATTAGTATTTCGTTAAATACAAGGGGATACAGAAAGCAGATATGATTGCCACTCGAATGTCTCTATATGCTGGCCTTGAAATGCTATACTCATTATTTTTTCGTCAAATACAAGGGGATACAGAAAGCAGATATGATTGCCACTCGAATGTCTCTATATGCTGGCCTTGAAATGCTATACTCATTAGTATTTCGTCAAATACAAGGGGATACAGAAAGCAGATATGATTGTCACTCGAATGTCTCTATATGCTGGCCTTGAAATTCTATACTCATTAGTATTTCGTTAAATACAAGGGGATACAGAAAGCAGATATGATTGTCACTCGAATGTCTCTATATGCTGGCCTTGAAATGCTATACTCATTAGTATTTCGTTAAATACAAGGGGATACAGAAAGCAGATATGATTGCCACTCGAATGTCTCTATATGCTGGCCTTGAAATGCTATACTCATTAGTATTTCGTTAAATACAAGGGGATACAGAAAGCAGATATGACTGTCACTCAAATGTCTCTCTATGCTGGCCTTGAAATTCTATACTCATTAGTATTTCGTTAAATACAAGGGGATACAGAAAGCAGATATGATTGTCACTCAAATGTCTCTATATGCTGGCCTTGAAATTCTATAGTCATTAGTATTTCGTTAAATACAAGGGGATACAGAAAGCAGATATGATTGCCACTCAAATGTCTCTATATGCTGGCCTTGAAATTCTATACTCATTAGTATTTCGTCAAATACAAGGGGATACAGAAAGCAGATATGATTGTCACTCAAATGTCTCTATATGCTGGCCTTGAAATTCTATACTCATTAGTATTTCGTCAAATACAAGGGGATACAGAAAGCAGATATGATTGTCATTCGAATGTCTCTATATGCTGGCCTTGAAATTCTATACTCATTAGTATTTCGTTAAATACAAGGGGATACAGAAAGCAGATATGATTGTCATTCGAATGTCTCTATATGCTGGCCTTGAAATTCTATACTCATTAGTATTTCGTCAAATACAAGGAGATACAGAAAGCAGATATGATTGTCATTCGAATGTCTCTATATGCTGGCCTTGAAATTCTATACTCATTAGTATTTCGTTAAATACAAGGGGATACAGAAAGCAGATATGATTGTCACTCAAATGTCTCTATATGCTGGCCTTGAAATGCTATACTCATTAGTATTTCGTCAAATACAAGGGGATACAGAAAGCAGATATGACTGTCACTCAAATGTCTCTATATGCTGGCCTTGAAATGCTATACTCATTAGTATTTCGTTAAATACAAGGGGATACAGAAAGCAGATATGATTGCCACTCGAATGTCTCTATATGCTGGCCTTGAAATGCTATACTCATTAGTATTTCGTTAAATACAAGGGGATACAGAAAGCAGATATGATTGCCACTCAAATGTCTCTATATGCTGGCCTTGAAATTCTATACTCATTAGTATTTCGTCAAATACAAGGGGATACAGAAAGCAGATATGATTGTCACTCAAATGTCTCTATATGCTGGCCTTGAAATTCTATAGTCATTAGTATTTCGTTAAATACAAGGGGATACAGAAAGCAGATATGATTGCCACTCAAATGTCTCTATATGCTGGCCTTGAAATTCTATACTCATTAGTATTTCGTCAAATACAAGGGGATACAGAAAGCAGATATGATTGTCACTCAAATGTCTCTATATGCTGGCCTTGAAATTCTATACTCATTAGTATTTCGTCAAATACAAGGGGATACAGAAAGCAGATATGATTGCCACTCAAATGTCTCTATATGCTGGCCTTGAAATTCTATACTCATTAGTATTTCGTTAAATACAAGGGGATACAGAAAGCAGATATGATTGCCACTCGAATGTCTCTATATGCTGGCCTTGAAATGCTATACTCATTAGTATTTCGTCAAATACAAGGGGATACAGAAAGCAGATATGATTGTCACTCAAATGTCTCTATATGCTGGCCTTGAAATTCTATACTCATTAGTATTTCGTCAAATACAAGGGGATACAGAAAGCAGATATGATTGCCACTCAAATGTCTCTATATGCTGGCCTTGAAATTCTATACTCATTAGTATTTCGTCAAATACAAGGGGATACAGAAAGCAGATATGATTGTCACTCAAATGTCTCTATATGCTGGCCTTGAAATTCTATACTCATTAGTATTTCGTCAAATACAAGGGGATACAGAAAGCAGATATGATTGCCACTCAAATGTCTCTATATGCTGGCCTTGAAATTCTATACTCATTAGTATTTCGTTAAATACAAGGGGATACAGAAAGCAGATATGATTGCCACTCGAATGTCTCTATATGCTGGCCTTGAAATGCTATACTCATTAGTATTTCGTTAAATACAAGGGGATACAGAAAGCAGATATGATTGCCACTCAAATGTCTCTATATGCTGGCCTTGAAATTCTATACTCATAAGTATTTCGTCAAATACAAGGGGATACAGAAAGCAGATATGATTGCCACTCAAATGTCTCTATATGCTGGCCTTGAAATGCTATACTCATTAGTATTTCGTCAAATACAAGGGGATACAGAAAGCAGATATGATTGCCACTCAAATGTCTCTATATGCTGGCCTTGAAATTCTATACTCATTAGTATTTCGTCATATACAAGGGGATACAGAAAGCAGATATGATTGTCACTCAAATGTCTCTATGTGCTGGCCTTGAAATGCTATACTCATTAGTATTTCGTCAAATACAAGGGGATACAGAAAGCAGATATGATTGCCACTCAAATGTCTCTATATGCTGGCCTTGAAATTCTATACTCATTAGTATTTCGTCAAATACAAGGAGATACAGAAAGCCGATATGATTGCCACTCGAATGTCTCTATATGCTGGCCTTGAAATTCTATACTCATTAGTATTTCGTCAAATAACAAGGGGATACAGAAAGCAGATATGATTGCCACTCAAATGTCTCTATATGCTGGCCTTGAAATTCTATACTCATTAGTATTTCGTCAAATACAAGGGGATACAGAAAGCAGATATGATTGCCACTCGAATGTCTCTATATGCTGGCCTTGAAATTCTATACTCATTAGTATTTCGTTAAATACAAGGGGATACAGAAAGCAGATATGATTGTCATTCGAATGTCTCTATATGCTGGCCTTGAAATGCTATAGTCATTAGTATTTCGTTAAATACAAGGGGATACAGAAAGCAGATATGATTGTCATTCGAATGTCTCTATATGCTGGCCTTGAAATTCTATACTCATTAGTATTTCGTTAAATACAAGGGGATACAGAAAGCAGATATGATTGCCATTCGAATGTCTCTATATGCTGGCCTTGAAATTCTATAGTCATTAGTATTTCGTTAAATACAAGGGGATACAGAAAGCAGATATGATTGTCATTCGAATGTCTCTATATGCTGGCCTTGAAATTCTATACTCATTAGTATTTCGTTAAATACAAGGAGATACAGAAAGCAGATATGATTGCCATTCGAATGTCTCTATATGCTGGCCTTGAAATTCTATAGTCATTAGTATTTCGTTAAATACAAGGGGATACAGAAAGCAGATATGATTGCCATTCGAATGTCTCTATATGCTGGCCTTGAAATGCTATAGTCATTAGCATTTCGTTAAATACAAGGGGATACAGAAAGCAGATATGATTGTCATTCGAATGTCTCTATATGCTGGCCTTGAAATTCTATACTCATTAGTATTTCGTCAAATACAAGGGGATACAGAAAGCAGATATGATTGTCATTCGAATGTCTCTATATGCTGGCCTTGAAATTCTATAGTCATTAGTATTTCGTTAAATACAAGGGGATACAGAAAGCAGATATGATTGCCATTCGAATGTCTCTATATGCTGGCCTTGAAATGCTATAGTCATTAGTATTTCGTTAAATACAAGGGGATACAGAAAGCAGATATGATTGTCACTCAAATGTCTCTATATGCTGGCCTTGAAATTCTATACTCATTAGTATTTCGTCAAATACAAGGGGATACAGAAAGCAGATATGATTGCCACTCAAATGTCTCTCTATGCTGGCCTTGAAATTCTATACTCATTAGTATTTCGTTAAATACAAGGGGATACAGAAAGCAGATATGATTGTCACTCAAATGTCTCTATATGCTGGTCTTGAAATTCTATACTCATTAGTATTTCGTCAAATACAAGGGGATACAGAAAGCAGATATGATTGCCACTCAAATGTCTCTATATGCTGGCCTTGAAATGCTATACTCATTAGTATTTCGTCAAATACAAGGGGATACAGAAAGCAGATATGATTGCCACTCGAATGTCTCTATATGCTGGCCTTGAAATTCTATACTCATTAGTATTTCGTCAAATACAAGGGGATACAGAAAGCAGATATGATTGTCACTCGAATGTCTCTATATGCTGGCCTTGAAATTCTATACTCATTAGTATTTCGTTAAATACAAGGGGATACAGAAAGCAGATATGATTGCCACTCGAATGTCTCTATATGCTGGCCTTGAAATGCTATACTCATTATTTTTTCGTCAAATACAAGGGGATACAGAAAGCAGATATGATTGCCACTCGAATGTCTCTATATGCTGGCCTTGAAATGCTATACTCATTAGTATTTCGTCAAATACAAGGGGATACAGAAAGCAGATATGATTGTCACTCGAATGTCTCTATATGCTGGCCTTGAAATTCTATACTCATTAGTATTTCGTTAAATACAAGGGGATACAGAAAGCAGATATGATTGTCACTCGAATGTCTCTATATGCTGGCCTTGAAATGCTATACTCATTAGTATTTCGTTAAATACAAGGGGATACAGAAAGCAGATATGATTGCCACTCGAATGTCTCTATATGCTGGCCTTGAAATGCTATACTCATTAGTATTTCGTTAAATACAAGGGGATACAGAAAGCAGATATGACTGTCACTCAAATGTCTCTCTATGCTGGCCTTGAAATTCTATACTCATTAGTATTTCGTTAAATACAAGGGGATACAGAAAGCAGATATGATTGTCACTCAAATGTCTCTATATGCTGGCCTTGAAATTCTATAGTCATTAGTATTTCGTTAAATACAAGGGGATACAGAAAGCAGATATGATTGCCACTCAAATGTCTCTATATGCTGGCCTTGAAATTCTATACTCATTAGTATTTCGTCAAATACAAGGGGATACAGAAAGCAGATATGATTGTCACTCAAATGTCTCTATATGCTGGCCTTGAAATTCTATACTCATTAGTATTTCGTCAAATACAAGGGGATACAGAAAGCAGATATGATTGTCATTCGAATGTCTCTATATGCTGGCCTTGAAATTCTATACTCATTAGTATTTCGTTAAATACAAGGGGATACAGAAAGCAGATATGATTGTCATTCGAATGTCTCTATATGCTGGCCTTGAAATTCTATACTCATTAGTATTTCGTCAAATACAAGGAGATACAGAAAGCAGATATGATTGTCATTCGAATGTCTCTATATGCTGGCCTTGAAATTCTATACTCATTAGTATTTCGTTAAATACAAGGGGATACAGAAAGCAGATATGATTGTCACTCAAATGTCTCTATATGCTGGCCTTGAAATGCTATACTCATTAGTATTTCGTCAAATACAAGGGGATACAGAAAGCAGATATGACTGTCACTCAAATGTCTCTATATGCTGGCCTTGAAATGCTATACTCATTAGTATTTCGTTAAATACAAGGGGATACAGAAAGCAGATATGATTGCCACTCGAATGTCTCTATATGCTGGCCTTGAAATGCTATACTCATTAGTATTTCGTTAAATACAAGGGGATACAGAAAGCAGATATGATTGCCACTCAAATGTCTCTATATGCTGGCCTTGAAATTCTATACTCATTAGTATTTCGTCAAATACAAGGGGATACAGAAAGCAGATATGATTGTCACTCAAATGTCTCTATATGCTGGCCTTGAAATTCTATAGTCATTAGTATTTCGTTAAATACAAGGGGATACAGAAAGCAGATATGATTGCCACTCAAATGTCTCTATATGCTGGCCTTGAAATTCTATACTCATTAGTATTTCGTCAAATACAAGGGGATACAGAAAGCAGATATGATTGTCACTCAAATGTCTCTATATGCTGGCCTTGAAATTCTATACTCATTAGTATTTCGTCAAATACAAGGGGATACAGAAAGCAGATATGATTGCCACTCAAATGTCTCTATATGCTGGCCTTGAAATTCTATACTCATTAGTATTTCGTTAAATACAAGGGGATACAGAAAGCAGATATGATTGCCACTCGAATGTCTCTATATGCTGGCCTTGAAATGCTATACTCATTAGTATTTCGTCAAATACAAGGGGATACAGAAAGCAGATATGATTGTCACTCAAATGTCTCTATATGCTGGCCTTGAAATTCTATACTCATTAGTATTTCGTCAAATACAAGGGGATACAGAAAGCAGATATGATTGCCACTCAAATGTCTCTATATGCTGGCCTTGAAATTCTATACTCATTAGTATTTCGTCAAATACAAGGGGATACAGAAAGCAGATATGATTGTCACTCAAATGTCTCTATATGCTGGCCTTGAAATTCTATACTCATTAGTATTTCGTCAAATACAAGGGGATACAGAAAGCAGATATGATTGCCACTCAAATGTCTCTATATGCTGGCCTTGAAATTCTATACTCATTAGTATTTCGTTAAATACAAGGGGATACAGAAAGCAGATATGATTGCCACTCGAATGTCTCTATATGCTGGCCTTGAAATGCTATACTCATTAGTATTTCGTTAAATACAAGGGGATACAGAAAGCAGATATGATTGCCACTCAAATGTCTCTATATGCTGGCCTTGAAATTCTATACTCATTAGTATTTCGTCAAATACAAGGGGATACAGAAAGCAGATATGATTGCCACTCAAATGTCTCTATATGCTGGCCTTGAAATGCTATACTCATTAGTATTTCGTTAAATACAAGGGGATACAGAAAGCAGATATGATTGCCACTCAAATGTCTCTATATGCTGGCCTTGAAATGCTATACTCATTAGTATTTCGTCAAATACAAGGAGATACAGAAAGCAGATATGATTGCCACTCGAATGTCTCTATATGCTGGCCTTGAAATTCTATACTCATTAGTATTTCGTCAAATACAAGGGGATACAGAAAGCAGATATGATTGTCACTCAAATGTCTCTATATGCTGGCCTTGAAATTCTATACTCATTAGTATTTCGTCAAATACAAGGGGATACAGAAAGCAGATATGATTGCCACTCGAATGTCTCTCTATGTTGGCCTTGAAATTCTATACTCATTAGTATTTCGTTAAATACAAGGGGATACAGAAAGCAGATATGATTGTCATTCGAATGTCTCTATATGCTGGCCTTGAAATTCTATACTCATTAGTATTTCGTCAAATACAAGGAGATACAGAAAGCAGATATGATTGCCACTCGAATGTCTCTCTATGCTGGCCTTGAAATTCTATACTCATTAGTATTTCGTTAAATACAAGGGGATACAGAAAGCAGATATGATTGTCATTCGAATGTCTCTATATGCTGGCCTTGAAATGCTATACTCATTAGTATTTCGTTAAATACAAGGGGATACAGAAAGCAGATATGATTGTCATTCGAATGTCTCTATATGCTGGCCTTGAAATTCTATACTCATTAGTATTTCGTTAAATACAAGGGGATACAGAAAGCAGATATGATTGTCATTCGAATGTCTCTATATGCTGGCCTTGAAATTCTATAATCATTAGTATTTCGTTAAATACAAGGGGATACAGAAAGCAGATATGATTGTCATTCGAATGTCTCTATATGCTGGCCTTGAAATTCTATACTCATTAGTATTTCGTCAAATACAAGGAGATACAGAAAGCAGATATGATTGTCATTCGAATGTCTCTATATGCTGGCCTTGAAATTCTATACTCATTAGTATTTCGTTAAATACAAGGGGATACAGAAAGCAGATATGATTGCCATTCGAATGTCTCTATATGCTGGCCTTGAAATTCTATACTCATTAGTATTTCGTTAAATACAAGGGGATACAGAAAGCAGATATGATTGTCACTCGAATGTCTCTATATGCTGGCCTTGAAATTCTATACTCATTAGTATTTCGTCAAATACAAGGGGATACAGAAAGCAGATATGATTGTCACTCAAATGTCTCTATATGCTGGCCTTGATATGCTATACTCATTAGTATTTCGTCAAATACAAGGGGATACAGAAAGCAGATATGATTGTCACTCAAATGTCTCTATATGCTGGCCTTGAAATGTTATACTCATTAGTATTTCGTCAAATACAAGGAGATACAGAAAGCAGATATGATTGTCACTCAAATGTCTCTATATGCTGGCCTTGAAATGCTATAGTCATTAGTATTTCGTTAAATACAAGGGGATACAGAACGCAGATATGATTGTCACTCGAATGTCTCTATATGCTGGCCTTGAAATGCTATACTCATTAGTATTTCGTCAAATACAAGGGGATACAGAAAGCAGATATGATTGTCACTCAAATGTCTCTATATGCTGGCCTTGAAATGCTATAGTCATTAGTATTTCGTTAAATACAAGGGGATACAGAAAGCAGATATGATTGTCACTCAAATGTCTCTATATGCTGGCCTTGAAATGCTATACTCATTAGTATTTCGTTAAATACAAGGGGATACAGAAAGCAGATATGATTGTCACTCAAATGTCTCTATATGCTGGCCTTGAAATGCTATACTCATTAGTATTTCGTCAAATACAAGGGGATACAGAAAGCAGATATGACTGTCACTCAAATGTCTCTATATGCTGGCCTTGCAATGCTATACTCATTAGTATTTCGTCAAATACAAGGGGATACAGAAAGTAGATATGACTGTCACTCGAATGTCTCTATATGCTGGCCTTGAAATGCTATACTCATTAGTATTTCGTTAAATACAAGGGGATACAGAAAGCAGATATGATTGCCACTCGAATGTCTCTATATGCTGGCCTTGAAATGCTATACTCATTAGTATTTCGTTAAATACAAGGGGATACAGAAAGCAGATATGACTGTCACTCAAACGTCTCTCTATGCTGGCCTTGAAATTCTATACTCATTAGTATTTCGTTAAATACAAGGGGATACAGAAAGCAGATATGATTGCCACTCAAATGTCTCTATATGCTGGCCTTGAAATTCTATACTCATTAGTATTTCGTCAAATACAAGGGGATACAGAAAGCAGATATGATTGCCACTCAAATGTCTCTATATGCTGGCCTTGAAATGCTATACTCATTAGTATTATTTAAATACAAGGGGATACAGAAAGCAGATATGATTGCCACTCAAATGTCTCTATATGCTGGCCTTGAAATGCTATACTCATTAGTATTTCGTTAAATACAAGGGGATACAGAAAGCAGATATGACTGTCACTCAAATGTCTCTATATGCTGGCCTTGAAATGCTATACTCATTAGTATTTCGTTAAATACAAGGGGATACAGAAAGCAGATATGATTGCCACTCGAATGTCTCTATATGCTGGCCTTGAAATGCTATACTAATTAGTATTTCGTTAAATACAAGGGGATACAGAAAGCAGATATGACTGTCACTCAAATGTCTCTCTATGCTGGCCTTGAAATTCTATACTCATTAGTATTTCGTTAAATACAAGGGGATACAGAAAGCAGATATGATTGCCACTCAAATGTCTCTATATGCTGGCCTTGAAATTCTATACTCATTAGTATTTCGTCAAATACAAGGGGATACAGAAAGCAGATATGATTGCCACTCAAATGTCTCTATATGCTGGCCTTGAAATGCTATACTCATTAGTATTTCGTTAAATACAAGGGGATACAGAAAGCAGATATGATTGACACTCAAATGTCTCTATATGCTGGCCTTGAAATGCTATACTCATTAGTATTTCGTCAAATACAAGGAGATACAGAAAGCAGATATGATTGCCACTCGAATGTCTCTATATGCTGGCCTTGAAATTCTATACTCATTAGTATTTCGTCAAATACAAGGGGATACAGAAAGCAGATATGATTGTCACTCAAATGTCTCTATATGCTGGCCTTGAAATTCTATACTCATTAGTATTTCGTCAAATACAAGGGGATACAGAAAGCAGATATGATTGCCACTCGAATGTCTCTCTATGCTGGCCTTGAAATTCTATACTCATTAGTATTTCGTTAAATACAAGGGGATACAGAAAGCAGATATGATTGTCATTCGAATGTCTCTATATGCTGGCCTTGAAATGCTATACTCATTAGTATTTCGTTAAATACAAGGGGATACAGAAAGCAGATATGATTGTCATTCGAATGTCTCTATATGCTGGCCTTGAAATTCTATACTCATTAGTATTTCGTTAAATACAAGGGGATACAGAAAGCAGATATGATTGTCATTCGAATGTCTCTATATGCTGGCCTTGAAATTCTATACTCATTAGTATTTCGTTAAATGCAAGGGGATACAGAAAGCAGATATGATTGTCATTCGAATGTCTCGATATGCTGGCCTTGAAATTCTATACTCATTAGTATTTCGTCAAATACAAGGAGATACAGATGGCAGATATGATTGTCATTCGAATGTCTCTATATGCTGGCCTTGAAATTCTATACTCATTAGTATTTCGTTAAATACAAAGGGATACAGAAAGCAGATATGATTGCCACTCGAATGTCTCTCTATGCTGGCCTTGAAATTCTATACTCATTAGTATTTCGTTAAATACAAGGGGATACAGAAAGCAGATATGATTGCCATTCGAATGTCTCTATATGCTGGCCTTGAAATTCTATACTCATTAGTATTTCGTTAAATACAAGGGGATACAGAAAGCAGATATGATTGTCACTCGAATGTCTCTATATGCTGGCCTTGAAATTCTATACTCATTAGTATTTCGTCAAATACAAGGGGATACAGAAAGCAGATATGATTGTCACTCAAATGTCTCTATATGCTGGCCTTGATATGCTATACTCATTAGTATTTCGTCAAATACAAGGGGATACAGAAAGCAGATATGATTGTCACTCAAATGTCTCTATATGCTGGCCTTGAAATGTTATACTCATTAGTATTTCGTCAAATACAAGGAGATACAGAAAGCAGATATGATTGTCACTCAAATGTCTCTATATGCTGGCCTTGAAATGCTATAGTCATTAGTATTTCGTTAAATACAAGGGGATACAGAAAGCAGATATGATTGTCACTCAAATGTCTCTATATGCTGGCCTTGAAATGCTATAGTCATTAGTATTTCGTTAAATACAAGGGGATACAGAAAGCAGATATGATTGTCACTCAAATGTCTCTATATGCTGGCCTTGAAATTCTATACTCATTAGTATTTCGTTAAATACAAGGGGATACAGAAAGCAGATATGATTGTCACTCAAATGTCTCTATATGCTGGCCTTGAAATGCTATACTCATTAGTATTTCGTCAAATACAAGGGGATACAGAAAGCAGATATGACTGTCACTCAAATGTCTCTATATGCTGGCCTTGAAATGCTATACTCATTAGTATTTCGTTAAATACAAGGGGATACAGAAAGCAGATATGATTGTCACTCAAATGTCTCTATATGCTGGCCTTGAAATGCTATACTCATTAGTATTTCGTTAAATACAAGGGGATACAGAAAGCAGATATGATTGTCACTCAAATGTCTCTATATGCTGGCCTTGAAATGCTATACTCATTAGTATTTCGTCAAATACAAGGGGATACAGAAAGTAGATATGACTGTCACTCAAATGTCTCTATATGCTGGCTTTGAAATGCTATACTCATTAGTATTTCGTTAAATACAAGGGGATACAGAAAGCCGATATGATTGTCACTCAAATGTCTCTATATGCTGGCCTTGAAATTCTATACTGATTAGTATTTCGTCAAATACAAGGAGATACAGAAAGCAGATATGATTGTCTCTCAAATGTCTCTATATGCTGGCCTTGAAATGTTATACTCATTAGTATTTCGTCAAATACAAGGAGATACAGAAAGCAGATATGATTGTCACTCAAATGTCTCTATAAGCTGGCCTTGAAATGCTATACTCATTAGTATTTCGTCAAATACAAGGAGATACAGAAAGCAGATATGATTGTCACTCAAATGTCTCTATATGCTGGCCTTGAAATGCTATAGTCATTAGTATTTCGTTAAATACAAGGAGATACAGAAAGCAGATATGACTGTCACTCAAATGTCTCTATATGCTGGCCTTGAAATGCTATAGTCATTAGTATTTCTTCAAATACAAGGGGATACAGAAAGCAGATATGACTGTCACTCAAATGTCTCTATATGCTGGCCTTGAAATGCTATACTCATTAGTATTTCGTTAAAAATACAAGGAGATACAGAAAGCAGATATGATTGTCACTCAAATGTCTCTATATGCTGGCCTTGAAATGCTATACTCATTAGTATTTCGTTAAATACAAGGAGATACAGAAAGCAGATATGATTGTCACTCAAATGTCTCTATATGCTGGCCTTGAAATTCTATACTCATTAGTATTTCGTCAAATACAAGGGGATACAGAAAGCAGATATGATTGCCACTCAAATGTCTCTCTATGCTGGCCTTGAAATGCTATAGTCATTAGTATTTCGTTAAATACAAGGGGATACAGAAGGCAGATATGATTGTCACTCAAATGTCTCTATATGCTGGCCTTGAAATGCTATAGTCATTAGTATTTCGTTAAATACAAGGGGATACAGAAGGCAGATATGATTGTCACTCAAATGTCTCTATATGCTGGCCTTGAAATGCTATACTCATTAGTATTTCGTCAAATACAAGGAGATACAGAAAGCAGATATGATTGTCACTCAAATGTCTCTATATGCTGGCCTTGAAATGCTATACTCATTAGTATTTCGACAAATACAAGGAGATACATAAAGCCGATATGATTGTCACTCAAATGTCTCTATATGCTGGCCTTGAAATGCTATACTCATTCCACAACATCGCGAGAAGCAACTGAATAGAGGCATCATTTTTAAAAATGACAGAACTGAGAAATTCAAACCACAAATTAAATAAACAAATTAATAATAATAATAATAATAATAATAATAATAATAATAATAATAATAATAATAATAATAATAATAATAATAATAATAATAATAATAATAATAATAATAATAATAATAATAATAATAATAATAATAATAATAATAATAATAATAATAATAATAATAATAATAATAATAATAATAATAATAATAATAATAATAATAATAATAATAATAATAATAATAATAATAATAATAATAATAATAATAATAATAATAATAATAATATTATTATTATTATTATTATTATTATTATTATTATTATTATTATTATTATTATTATTATTATTATTATTATTATTATTATTATTATTATTATTATTATTATTATTATTATTATTATTATTATTATTATTATTATTATTATTATTATTATTATTATTATTATTATTATTATTATTATTATTATTATTATTATTATTATTATTATTATTATTATTATTATTATTATTATTATTATTATTATTATTATTATTATTATTATTATTAATATTAATATAATAATAATATTAATAATAATATTAATTTCAATATCTTACAATATCGGCAAACTGAGTTCTCATATCCAATAACAACGCATTCGTAGGCACTGTAGTAACTGAAACATCGTAACTGATAGCAGCTCGTTTCAAACCTGTAAGATTAGCTGAATCACGTGTTTGTGATATACTAGACCTTTAAATTTCATTGCACTGTTTTCTTGCTGTGCAGTCGGATTAGACCGAAAATTAGCTTGTGTTATAGCACTTCGAGTTCTTCAACCTACACTGGTCCACCAGCGTCTTATAAGCGGCATGAAACTTAAAACTGGGTATAGACACATAAAATAAACCAATCGATCAGAGATAAATATAGGAACTTTGAAATAACACACATTAATTGACAGCTCTCAAACAGTTAAACTATATGTCGTAGAAAAATAAAGTTTTAAAATTCCGGATGCATTCAAGTAGTTTACATTAACTTTCAGGTTACGCTCATAAATTATGAAGATAACAACTAAATTTCAACTCTTCCTTCTGCATATTGTGATTTGTTTCCCTTTTGTTTTTATGATTAGGTTCTCTTTTTTTTTTTTTTAACCTTCATCATAATCTTCCTCGGACTACATATCAATTTCAAAAGAGAAAAACGTTGGTTTTCTTTTTTCTGCGCAATTTTCTCTTCATAAGAACCTTCCCTGCATTTAAACGAATATTTGAAACACAAGTATTAGCCAAATTGGTCCAGCCGTTTTGAAGTTTTGTGGTTAAGATTTACAAACTCATTTTACTGTATAGATACGGTAAGTGAAATAGTTCTGAAGACTTTGGCAAGCAGTGGAAGTCTTTCTACTTTATAATGCTTTTGTTTGTCGGAAATAAAAGAAGGTGAATATATTCCGTAAGAGTTTGCGTGCACTTTTATATTTAGTTAATAACCCGGTCCATTATCACTTCAAGTTCTTTTTTCTCACCTTTTAAACCTCCGTTGGACTATACAAATATTTCAAAACCAAAATTAGGCAAATCGGATCAGCCATTCTAGAGGTTTGGCGAGACTAAAAAACGCCAATTCATTATATATATATATATCGTTTGCAGAAATTCAAAATGCTCTTTATTTCCGTAGAAAGTCAATTGTACAACTCTGATATCAGCAGAATGACATAACACAAACGTACGAAATCCTCAAGCCATCTGCCGCAGATCCACACTGCTCCTCGTCTCTCGAATGACTGCTTCTCTGCACACTCATGGCTCCTGTCAAACTCTGGCTCACTTAGGAGTCCGTAGTGTTATTTATATAGGGCCCGCCGTTTCTCGAAGTTTCCCGAAACCTGACGAGGTCATATGAAAGCTTCACGGCCTTTCGAGGCGGCATGCGAAGGAGAAAGAACAGTCCAGACACTACCCTGGCTCCTTCTCTCCCCAACCCGTCTCTCCTCCGCAAGTGATTTTTTTAACCGATTTTTCATTATTTCCGTTTATTTTCTTATCTGTTTTCCTAGTTTCACAAATATTCACTATACACATAAACACCCATGCCCAAGGCGGGACTCGAACCCGCGACCCTCTACGCGGTGGAACACTAGAGACATACGCTTTAGCGACCATGGCTATGAGGGCCGGCCGTGATTAACGCTGCGCACACGCGCCGGCCGGTTTGTGGGTGTGGCTTGGGCGTTATTTGTCTCTGTCACTCGCCGCTTCTAGCTCTCTCGGTGCTCGTCTACAATGCTCGTCTACAATTCTATATCGAAGTTTTTACCCTTATATGAAATTATATAAAATTCCTTCCGAATGAAGAATACTTCACATGACATTTTCAGAAAATTAAATATATATTTAATTCTCAAATCGGTAAAGGAATTACATTTCCAAGAAGCTTTCCATGTAGAAGGTAGTTCGAGGCGGGGTAGTTCTTTTTAATCTTAGTGTTGTATCTTTGGAAGTGTGGTGTTTTCCTGGCAATTCGTTTTTTAAACTATACTGCTACAAACCTTCAACTAAAAATGCTCGGTTTTTGTTTCAGCGGACCTCAAAACAAGAAATGTTGGTGAAATCTCGACATTAACTTTTGTCAGGAATACAGCACTTCCTCCACTTACTGCAAGTACATCGAGAAAATTAAAAGATACAGGTAAAGATGTCTGTGAATACCAGTAATTTTCACATTTCGAAAGAGTAAATTTAAGCGTTTTCCTATGCTATAAGGAGCTAAGGAATTAAAACGCTTCAAGTGCTTAAGTGATTTAAATTTATTATCTTAAAAGTAATCGCTATAGTAAACATAATTATCTCACTAATAGCGAAGGTGTTTTATTAACGAAAGGTCTCTATATCACCAATGGCGAATCTCTTCTATCTTCCTAATTTTTTGTAATTTCGTATTTATCTTATTATTTTTCTTCAAAAAATTTTCAGGAAATCGTACTATCACTTCTAAATTTTCTAATTGGCTATTGGGAAGGTGTGTTATTCAGTTAATTATATTCAACTGTTGGTTCCGTGATAATATTTTACAAATACCTGCCACGTAAGTTGTATTTAAAAGGCGTTAGGATTAGATGTACAAGAATACTTAGCTTGTAACTATACTATTTTCTACAAATATAAATAAGTCCATAGAACTGCAAGATCCTCTTTCACTAAATCAGGTTTTTTCCCTTAAAAAAACTGTTTACTGTGCAGGTACATATATGTTAAGCAAAGTGTAACTATTAGTTTCAACATTTTTGGTGGGTCTTGGGATTAATTGTTTATAAACTAAAAGGGTTCCATGCGTTGCTTTATTTGTTTTTAATGAAACGAACTATTTATTTCCTTATAGCATTATGAAGGAACATTTTAATGTATTTGGATCACATTAAGAGGAAAAAACCTATTTCCGAAGTAGGCAAGATTTTGTTCTTTCCTTTATTTCTTCGTTCTTTGTTCCTCCATTTTATGACTCACTTTTCGAAAAGGCCGCCAACTTTTCTGCTTGCTTTACGTTTCACAGTATCAAAAATATATTACCTGAAAATAAGCTTTCTGTCATTTGAAGCCCAAATCACTTCCATAAAGTAAGTCCTGTATTGCATAACTCCGTGCTTCCGCCAGAAGCCGCGAGGCGCTGCAGACGCGCGCCGCGAGAGGGAGAAGCAGGGAGTGAAAGAGACAGATAGCGCCCAAGCCACGCCCAGAGAGAAAGAGCAGCAGAGGGAGAAGGAGACGGAAACAGTTCCATGGTGTTAGCCCTACTTACGATAGATTGTGCTACTGCGTGAATCTTCGTGAGCTGTCGAGAAATTTCCCCAACTTGCGAGAAACAGCTGCTCGTGTATAAATAAGAGAGACGCGAACTGGAGGTTCAAATAGTTCAGTGTGGACGTGTGGTAGACGGAATTGAAGGTTTCGTTCGTGTGTGTTGCCTCATCAGAATTGTACAAGTGTCTTTCTACGGAAATAAAGAGCATTTTGAATTTCTGCAAACTAGACCTTTAATTTTACGAACCCACAAAGTCACAATATCAACAAATCACACCATGTATCAATCAAATATAAGACTCTGTGAAAAAAATAAACTGGTAAAAATTAAAATAATAGTACAAGAATAATACAAGAATAATAAATATTATTTGGTGTGCCAGGTATCTAGTGACATGTGATTTGTTGGCGTTTGCTGCAAGTGAACTTATAGTTAAAGGCACGATTTGTGTATGTAGGATTATCCTGGAAACCACAAAAAGCGATTTATTCGCCACTGAATACACCTACTGTTCCTGCCCATTAGAAACTTTATAATTTGAACGCTTAAATAACCAAGATATTAAAAGAAACAAAGGTACATAGAAGGCACGTATACTATAGGCAGAATACGAACATGTTGAGTGTCATTTGTTGACCATGAGTTTGCGTTGTTACTGCACAACAAGAAGTTAAAATTAAGTCAAAAGTCACACATATGCTGTACCAAGAAATATACTTGTTGGTTACGACTTCAGAGCTAAGCAAACGCAAGACAGCAATCCAAAGGACATTCCCTTTTACAATATTTTCATAGAAAACAAACATTTTTAAATTGAAATTGTATTAAAAGCTGTATCTACATATACATATATGGAGAAAGCAGTGTAAAACATCTTAATAATTTTTATTCTAATTCTAAAGATGTACAGTATACCACAGGAGAGAAAGTCTCTGGGACCTGAGACGCAGGGGGGTTGGAGAAGGTTCCCACACCCTCCTTGGACAGGATTATGACACCCCATGTCAGTTCAGTTACAGACCATTCAAAACTATTCTGACGTCTTCTACTTTTGTGAATGAAGCTTCTCGGTTTTAGTGTACAGAGTGAACAGGGCGCATTTCTTAACGGTTCTACTCCTTGGGTAATATGCGTTCGTCACACACATTCCTGTCCTTATCCCACTGTGTGAGGGGGCGCATTCCTTTCAGAGACTTACTCTGCGTTGGTGGATAGTGTGCGTATACAGGCAAACCTTTGGGTGCCAAAACCTTTTAGTAACCTTATGGCATTTCCAATGTGTATTGTAATCACTTCATTACCACAGAATAATAAATAACGATATAAAAAGATTAATAAATAACAGCTAAGATTATTTTTGCAGTGTTTACCGCCTGTATGTGATTTCCTAAATGTTAAAACTGCTGGCCTGAGGGTGAAGTCTTCATATGTACTAGTTTCACCGCTATTTCGTTGAATAGGTATTGGTGTCAAGAGTTTTCGATATTATGTGAATGCAATTATTAAATAACGAGTAACGAGAAGGCAAAAAAGCTTAAAATGTCAGCTACAGCGATTATCTAAAATTATTCAATTTTGCAAATTTTCTTAAAAGCTAAGCCACATTTCTGAAACAATGAAAAGAGTGCCAAGGAGTAAGATTAAAAGAATCAAACATTCAGTACCTGTCGATACCTCGTATGCTTTTTCACAAACATGAAATGATCTTTAGTATGTAATTAAATTATCATTGGGCTTCAGGAAACTGCAGTTTCTAATTGTAAATTTGACAAATCCTCTGTAAAACAGAGGATTCCCTATAAAGATTTTCGATACCCTTTTACAATAAATCGACAAAGAAAATGGTGGAGTTAATTTAAATTCAATTTGAGATTAAAAACATCGATTAGCCATTCAAGTAATACATTACGTTGCAGAAGTGTAAAATAAACTTATCGGAACCATATCATACCGACGTGTCTGCTTCCATGATGGTAAAAATGTAGTAGCTGCAAATGCAACATTATGAAGACAAGCACACGACATATTCTCCGGGAAAAAATATCCACAACCGTAAAAAAAGTCTCCGAAATAGTAAAAAAGACGCCCCTTTTTATTTTTGGTGTCCAAAACAATCGGTCTCTTTAGAGCACGAGCTTTGTATAACCAAAACAAAGAAATTATCAACTGTTTTCTGAACTTCCTCCTTAGGGCCTCAGACTTTACAACTTCACAAATCTGTTTCTCTGTTACAGTTTAAATCGTATGCCGGCAACACTGGCAGCAAGTATGGTTTTCAGTTAATTGCATGAAAAATAAGTATATTAATATCATTACAGTGCGATCCATATAAACCTGAACCATTTCAGTAGGCCATAACTTTTGAACCAATAACAGGACACACGTGCAACTTTGGGAGAATATAACACACAATTGCGAGTTTACATTACAGTATTTACATCTCAGAGAAAATGTTGATGTTGGAAGTGTCCTCCAACAGCATCTATACATGTTTGCGCTCGTCTCACCATATTCTCTGAAGCTTTACAGAGATGATATCGAATTGAGAGAAGGATATATCCAGCAAGATGGAGAAACGTGCCATACATCTAATGACACCACGGAGCTTGTAAGCAGTTTCTTTGATAATGAATAATCTCAAAGGCTCTGTATACCCACAGATCCCCTGACCTAACCTCACCGGTGTTTTTCTTGTGAGGGTATCTAAAAATGGAGTGTACAAGAATAGGCCACGGAAAATTGTTGTTCTCAAGGAATCCATTCGAACCGAAATAAATAACATTGGCGAGGATACTCTCCGTAAAACTCCAGAGAATATGGTGAGACGAGTACAAACATGTATAGATGCTGGTGGAGGACACTTCCAACATTTTCTCTGAGATGTAAATAGTGTAATGTAATCTCCCAAATGTGTATTATATTCCCCTAAAGTTGCACGCTTGTCCTATTATTGGTTCAAAAGTTATGGCCTGTTGAAATGGTACAGGTATATATGGATCGCACAATACATAAAAAGGACACAACCCTATGCACGCTTCAACAAATTACACAACTAATGAAATGTAAAATCTGAAAACGCCATAACAATTAAACTTTCATTTTTTTTTCTGCACTACAAAAATGAGATTTTTCGCCGTTAATTTGCCTTCAGAATTGCTTTATGTTTATATTTCTACTCATGAACAGTGTAGGCTTATAGCTCTTCGGGATTTATTTACGTTATTTGTAAGTTAAATGGAATTAATGTTTTACTTATTCTTACATCACCAAAGTTCTTCTAAGATTATTCCCATTGGCACGTTCTTAAATAATTTCGCGCCAATACATCAGTACCTGGTAATAGAATTTGATAACTAAATAATGAAATTAAGCTTTTGTAGTCAAGTTCGCAATGATGTGGTACAACTATTATTTGAACCATCACATCGAACCCAAAGCCACGCCCCTGGTTGCTGAAATAGACTGTCACCATTTAACTGTTCTTCGTCAAACTTGACTAACAATTTAATTCACTGCTATGAGAGCTCAAACGCCGTTTAAAGTAATAACAAGCTTACCTGTATGCAGCTGTACCGAGCTATCCTCTTCGCATTTGTCACACAAAGTTTAAAACAATGAGCTAACATTCCAAGTGGAAAATATTTAAGAACTCACTAACTTCGTCGAAGATAAACTCTCAAAATACACTGCATATCAAACATTGCCCCAGGCGGGTCTGCGCAACTTGTGAACGACGTTTAAACAATCCGCAGTTGGATGTCCTATTGCTCAAAAGAGTTTTCAGCTCGCACCTACATTATCAAAATAATCTATTGTTTCATGTCTGCCTATTACACTAATCACAGTGCTGCAGTAAATTCTCTCCAAACATTTTTATTGAGGATCATTTTTTCCAGCACTCAGCCCTGTATGCAATATCATGCTCCCGATTTATAACGGCGTAAATACCGGTTCTTCGCTCAAAGCGCGAATATAAGCGACACGGTTTCTGAATCTAAATGAAGTAACAGCAGTCGCCTTTTTCAATGTAAAGTGCCACAACTAGGATACAGCGAAGAAATGAAACAGTTTATGTGTTCCAGCCCAGGGCACAGAACACCGTTATTGCTTTATTTAATATATTTAGAGATTCTAACGGCGAAGCAGTTATCGTAAAAATCCTAGGAAAGTGATCCCATAACTTCCTACATCTTCTCCGCAATTCGCTATTTTTCTTATGCTTCTAGACAAAAGCAATTTAACTTGCCTAAAATTGCCTCATTTTACGTCGCCAATTTCGAACCTCCGTGGTTGGTAACAAACACCATTGAAATGCATCAACTCAATTGTCGGTACCAATTTCTTCAGAACTGTGGCGTGTTTTATGTGTGTCTCTGAGCCACATTCAAACCTAAAAGGTACCAGCTTCTCTCTAGAGTGATCTAGCAATTGTTAAGTTAATCTATCCCCACCGAGGGTCTAGTGATACCGGCAGGCACTATTAAGAGCTTGGGGGTGAAAAGCTTGATTAGGATAAGGCCTCGCTTATTCTACATGGTTTCCAGATAAGACTACTGAAGAAACTAATTCTGTGACTAAACATTGTGTGACCTGTTGTCTATTCATGAATCAAACTGCAAAAATATGTTGCATTATTATAAATCGTATAAAAAGACAACCATTTCTTTTACTACTAGTATCAACTTTATTTACAGTCTAGGGAACAATTATAGGAAATATGTAAACCACAAGAGCCCGGTCAATTAGAAACTAGAAATTAGAAGTACTTCTTGCAACATTGCAAATTGGCGTTATCATATACAGCCGAGTAAAATTAAGTATCCTTTTGGAGGTTCAAAGGAATACTTGAATCAGGCGAGCAGAGTTTAAATGCATTTTCGACTGTGTTTACATAGGGACTCACAGAAGAGTATTGCTATGCAACGCCGAAGGTCGAAGTTTCAAGTTCCGACTGTAAAAATTACTTTTTCCAAATATGATACAGCTGACCAATTTCTGAAGTGAAGATCATATATTCGTCTAAGATACTCTCGAATTTTCGATCGTAGAGAATTTGCCCAGGAACATATCTGCATCGTTCCTAAAGCTGAGAGCGTTCACCGCCCTATTTTCTTACAAACAGCCATTCACAGACATTGATTTGAACCGGATAGGAACAACTGTGCCTGATTGTGACTTTAACCTAATACTACAGTGCTATCCATATACCTACAAACCTGAACCACTTCAATAGGCCATAACTTTTGAACCAATAATAGGACACACGTGCAACTTTGGGAGAATATAACACTCAAATGGGAGATTACATTGCACTATTTACATCTCAGAGGAAATGTTGGAAGTGTCCTCCACCAGTATCTATACATGTTTGCACTCGTCTCCCCATATTCTCTGAAGTTTTACGGAGATGAGATCGAATTGAGATAAGGTTATTTCCAGCAAGATGGAGCAGCGCGCAATACATCTAATGACACCATGGAATTTTTTAACCAGTTTCTCTGATAATCGAATTATCTCAAAAGGTCTGTAGACCCCAGATCCTCTGACCTAACCTCAACGGATTTTTCTCTTGTGAAGGTATCTAAAAAGTAGAGTGAACAAGAACAGACCATGGACAATTGATGTTCTCAAGGAATTCATTCGAACCGAAAGAAATAACATTGGCGAGGATACTCTCCGTAAAACTTCAGAGAATATGCTGAGACGAGTGCATATATGTATAGATGCTGGTGGAGAACACTTCCAACATTTTCTCTGAGATGTAAATAGTGTAGTGTATTCTCTCAATTGTGTATTATATTCTTCCAAAGTTGCACGTGTATCCTATTATTGGTTCAAAAGTTATGGCCTATTGAAATGGTTCAGGTTTATATGAATCACACTGTACATAGGATTTACATACAAATATATACACACAAATATATATGAAGGTCGGCTGAGAAGTCCCGGGCCTCACATAGAGATGGCGCCACTGGGCCAGTTTGACGGATAACATCACGTAGTTTACCTCTAGACTAGCTTGTATCCATACATACAGGTCAATAGCTTGTTTAGTTTTTGAATGACAGCACTTTAAAAAAGACAAGTGTAGAAGTTAAAATGGAGGATTTGGAAAAACGAGCTGTGATTAAATACTTCCATTTGAAAGACTTGACGTCTAAAAAAATCAAAGAGGAAATGGACAACACATTGAAAGACTCTGTCTCTTCATATGAAATGATATAGAGGTGGGTTGCAGAGTTTAAAATGAGAAATACGAGCGCTAATGATGAGCCTTGTGGAAGTCACAACTCCCTAGATCATTGAAAAAAAAATCATCGTTTAGTACTGGAAGACCACAGATTTAAGTTTTCTGAGAGCGCAGAGGCTGTGAACATATCAAAAGAACGTGCAGGTAATATTTTAAGAAATGTTTTGGGCTTTCACAAAGTCTGTGCAAGATGGGTGCCAGGTTTTTTCACACCTGATCAAAAGTTGCAAAGAAAAACTGCTGCTGTTAAGAATTTGGAGTTCCACCGTAAAAATAACAGTGAATTCTTGTTATGAATGGCTTATTACTATAGATGAAACTTAGATACATCACTACTCTGCAGAAAGTAAATCGCAGTCAAAACAGTGGATTGCGCCAGGTGAACCAGCTCCATAAAAGACAGTCAATTTGGTCAGCTAACAAGGTTATGGCGAGTGTTTTCTGGGATGCATAGGGAATTACTTTTACTGATTACTTGGAAAAGGGTAAAAGTATCATTGGGACTACTACGCAAGCTTACTGCAAAGTTTGAGTGATGAGGTGAAATGAAAAGGATCTCATTTGGCAAAGAAAAGTCTTGTTTCTTCATGACAATGCTGGGGCCCTTCGTTCAGACATTGCAATGGGAAAAATGTGCGAATTAATGTTTGAATTGCTTGAACATCCACCCTATTCGCCACATCCAGCACCCAGTGATTACGGCCTGTTCCCGTCTTGGAGTACGAAGATTTCACCGCAACGAGACGGCCATTGATGTGGTAAACTTAAGGACCATGATAAATCACACTACAGAGATGGTTTAATTAAATTAGAACACCCGATATGACAAATGTATTAGCCTTTCTGGAGATTATATTGAGAAATAAAGAAAAAATTCTTAATGGTTTTTTTTTTTTCATTATAAGGCCCGGGACTTATCAGCCAACTCATATATTAACTCATTCCATTGCAAACTACGTGGGTTGTATTTTCATAATACAGTGTTTATATTCAAGATCGGGGCTCTGTGCAAGCAATTTTGGTGGTTTCCAGCGCTTCTGTGTTGAATGGACAGGGAGTGATGACAACAAAGTGAAATTAAAATAAAGATGTATGGTTTGTGTTCTTAGAGTAGTTACAAAATAAGAATGAACATGGGTTGAGCCAAAACGGTTATCCTGTTCCACGGCAAACGGGTGACGGAGATGGAAGATACATATATCTCTCTTTGTCTCAACCTAGCAAGTATCATACAGATGCTGAGATGTACAGTGATACACATGCTGACAGAGAAGTTCGCTTAATATTTTAGCATGTGTGTGAGAACACATGCAATGATTATCGCATAATCTGAACCTTAGAATCCTTGAACTGGAGAACAGTTCGCTTACATAGCTATCGTTCATATGCACGCAAAACAAAATGATTCAAATTAGGTGCGTTCTACGAAAGAAAGTGTTTTTTACAGTGAAACAGAATAGTGATATTTCAACGATATGTGAATATAGTTTCTATTCTAATGATGCCATATTTGTATACTGTCTATAATGAGCTTTAAACCAATCTTTGTTTCATTAAAATACTTAATAAATACGGAAAATATAAATGTGTATGTATGAAGTATTTTTACACCATGAATATGAAGTACTAATGTTATGCAGTGTGCCCAGAAATTTTAGTTTTGCAGCAACAATATAGCTTCTTTCAAGCAGAAATTTGCAACCATCATTGGTTTACCTATATCTGAACCCAAGAGATTTCAGAATATTATGCATAGAAGATACAGAATCAGTATATTCTATTTTCCCCCTCATTAAATTGATCAGCCTTTTGGCAGTTGGATATTCACCCTTGTCACATAAATCATAAATTGTTCTACGTGAAACACACTTTTGAAAATTGTCTAAGTTGGTAGCACATTTTTTAGCTGCCCGATGTTTCCCTGAAGATCTAAATATGGAAACTTCTCCTAATCTGGTAAACTTTTTGCCTTCTTTAACAATGTTCGTCACAGAATGAGCACTCACGTGACAAGGTCGTAACATTAATTCTTGACTCTGAACGAAATTTGTACTTTAGAAAATGTCTTTAATTGACATTTGTTTAAAAAAGGAATACACATTAAGAAATATATTTGCAGACTATTTATGTAACATCTTATGAGTTGTTTCGCAGTTACTACTAGGCGCACCAGTACCAGGCTTGCTAAGCGGTATATTTACTAACTTTAAAAAGCAAGTGTGCTCTCTTAAAAGATCACTACTTTACTGAAGTCAGGGTACAAAATGCAACTGCAGCATATCATGTGTGTGCTTTTCTTCACTGACAGTTAATAATTCTCTTCTTTCTAGTCAGGCACCTTATCTTTCCATATCTCCGACACCAGGTTCCTACAAACATAAGGTTTAGACAGTAATACTCAGAAAAACTAGTTCTGTAACATGGGAAAAACAAAATAATTCTTTAATTAGTATCTTTAGAGCGCGCAAAGAAATTAGCCGAATGCTTCGGCAAAGCGAGCCAATATGCGTGCTTAACTGCACAACGTTGCACGCACCGCATTGGCTAGTAGCCATAGAACAGCCACGTCTAGCCCCGCCTTATGTTCATTCCTATTTTGTAGCTACCTTAGTGCCGTAGAGTCAGCTTTTTCTACAGCTATGATCACAAATAAATTTCTATCTAATTAAAAAATTGACATCTATTATATTCAGGTATTTATCCAAGTGTAATTAATGAAGATAGTGCTCTCAATTCAAGGGCGTAAGATGCATGTACCCATACTTGGCAGGATGATAGGAGGCGCTCATATGCCTCATTTAGCTTTTGCACTTCCGTTATTTTTTTGTCATGAGCGGACTGCTGTAATAACAATCTCAGGTTATCGTATTCATGAAGGCGAGCACAGGTGATCGAGTTAAGAGGATGATCATCTCTGAAAGGTTATTAAACGACGGATGCTGACACTATGCATGCGCTTTTGTTTATTTTAGTAGTACGAGTGATACCCATTAATGGTGTTAATAGCAACACAGACTGCCAGATAGACTACAAAATGTAGCGGAGATTGATCGTTCTGCGTCAGTACAGCGACACTTCAGTTAAAGGAAGCAAACAGATAGATTAACAGAAATTAAAAAGAAAAAATATCTCTAGTAATAAAAGGATGACAGTAAAATAAAGTCATTTTAAATTCATATTTTTTATGTGTTTCTAGTTGGTCTTAATTGAGCGTGTGCGATGGTCGGCTGATAAGTCCCATGCCTCATAATAAAAACCAAACAAAAGCGCAAACATTTAAATTTTATTTCTTTATTTCTAAACATAATCTCCAGAATAGCTAATAAATTTGTCATGTCGATGTTCTAATTTAATTAAGCCATCTCTGTAGTGCGATTCAACGTGGTCCTCAAAATAGCTGTTTACCGCATCAATGGCCACCTCGTTGCTGTGAAATCTTCATCCTCCAAGAAACTTTTTGAGGTCTGGGAACAGGTGGCAATCACTGGATGAATAGGGTGAATGTTCAAGCAATTCGAACTTATATTTGCAGTTTTCCCATTGCAATGACTGAACGATGAGCTGGAACATTGTCGTAGAGAAACAAGACTTTTTTTTTTCTTTACCAAATGAGATCCTTTTTCTTTTCACTTCATCACTCAAACGTTGCAGTAAGCTTGCGTAGTACTCACCAGTGATACTTTTACCCTTTTCCAAGTAATCAATATAAGTAATTCCCTCTGCATCCCAGAAAACAGGCCGCGCTATGGCTCAGTGGTTAGACCGCTTGGCTCTCACCAAGGCGGCCCAGGTTCGATCCCAGGTGACCGCAAAGTGAAATTTGTGGTGGACAACACGGCGCGGGGGCGGGTTTTATCCGGGACCTCCGGTTTCCCCCACCATCTCATTCCACCGGTGCTCCATCTTCATCTCATATACCATCAGTGTCACCGTCTGCGGTGCCGTATATAGTAATAGCGGGCGTTAAACACTACACATTTCATTTCATTTCCCAGAAAACACTCGCCATAACCTTGTTAGCTGACCAAATTGACCGCCTTTTATGGAGTTGGCGCAATACGCTGTTCAGACTGTGATTTACTTTCTGGAGAGTAGTATTGTATCCAAGTTTCATCCATGGTAATAAGCCGTTTCAAAAATTCGGTGGTATTTTTTTACGGTGGAGCTCTAAATTCTTAACAGAAACAGTTTTTCTTTGCAACTTCTGATCAGGTGTCAACAAACGCGGCACCCATCTTGCACAGACCTTGTGAAAGCGCAAAAGATTTCTTAAAATATTATCTGCACGTTCTTTTGCTATGTTTGTTGCCTCTGCTATCTGAAACAACTCTAATTTGTGGTCTTCCAATTCTAAACGATGAATGTTTTCAATGATCTCTGGAGTTATGACTTCCAAAGGGCGTCCAGAGTGAGGCTCATCACTAGTGTCCGCACATTCCATTTTAAACTCTGCAACCCACCTTTTAATCATTGTATATGAAGGAGTAGTGTCTTTCTACTACTATCAATTTCCTCCTTTATTTCTTTAGCCTTTCAGATGGAACTATTTAATTACTACTCGTTTTCCAAAACCTCCATTTTCGTGAAACCGCTACACTTGTCTTATTTAAAATGCTGTCATTCAAAAACTAAACAAGCTGTTGACCTGTAACTATAGATACAAGCTAGTCTGGAGTTAAGTATATGATGCTATCCGTCAAAATGGCCCAGTGGCATCGTCTCTATGTGAGGTCCGGGACTTATCAGGCGATCGCCGTATATGCCTCTGAAATTAACCCCATGCTTTATTTACATTTCTGGTAGTACGTCTCCCCTCAATTTTATTTAATGTGTTCCAGACACTAAAGCCACACTCAAAACTTGAAAACCACTTATTCCGCAGAAACTATTTCTCACATATATCAAGTTTCTTCCTGCTCGTTTTATCCTTTTAATTTTATCATCTGTAAGTGGAAGGACTTTTGTTTCTCTCCATCGATTGTGCTATCTCTAAATCATTCTGCTGTTAGTAGGAATTCTTTACAACAACAATAATAGTAATTCTAATATAATAATAATAATAATAATAATAATAATAATAATAATAATAATAATAATAATAATAATAATAATAATAATAATAATAATAATAATAATAATAATAATAATAATAATAATAATAATAATAATAATAATAATAATAATAATAATAATAATAATAATAATAATAATAATAATAATAATAATAATAATAATAATAATAATAATAATAATAATAATAATAATAATAATAATAATAATAATAATAATAATAATAATAATAATAATAATAATAATAATAATAATAATAATAATAATAATAATAATAATAATAATAATAATAATAATAATAATAATAATAATAATAATAATAATAATAATAATAATAATAATAATGATAATGATAATAATAATAATAAATAATAATAATAATAATAATCGTGAAATCAATATAGGTAACTGCAAGTCTAGCACCACTGCACCAGACATTTCCGAATGTCTCGTATAACTACAGATAATTTCCCTCTGTAGCAATAGTAAATTTAAACCCACGCTTTGGCTTTGAACCGCGATGGGAACTCGAGCAAAAAGTTTCAACTTTAAATATGGGCACCTTTGATCACCACCTGTACAAGTCACTGACCTCTCATGGCCCCGCGCCTTACATTTTCGCTTAGGAAATTACGTGGGAATTTTTAAAACATTAGTACTTCCATATCAAACTGAATATTTTGTCATTTTTCTATGTTATGATTAATAAAGTAACATTTAAGGAAATTTATTCTCACCAGCTTCACTTACAAGATTAATTCGTTCGTCGGCATTATATAAATTATTTTTGTCGGATGTCCCGAATGGTGCCAAATGAATAGAGAGTACAAAAATCATTTTTAATTTCACTACTACTCATCTAAAGAAGTAGCGTAAGCACTCCCTAAAAATTCGATATCGAGATTTCAGCGGAATTCCCCTGCGCGTGAATACATGGCTATCTCTATCTGCCTGTCTGTCTATGAATAGCACAATTCAAAACGGAAAAATCTTTCAAGAATGCGACGCAAAGATTCTCAAGAAAAGCTCTGCGCCGCAAAACATCATTTACATGGAACATTATAGTGATGTTTTATTTTCTCAAAAATGTCTCTAACAATTTTGATCAAAATGCAGTATATTTAAAATATCTCCATGACAAAGGAAACACCTATTGAGTTTTCTGCCATAGCTTGTGAAGTCATCTGCACTGTGAATGATCTATATATAGCTGGTAAACAGTAAGTTATAGCCAAAAATTTGTTGCACTAAATATGCGGATCTCCTTAAAGCAAACATTTACGCAAAACACTCATTAATGTGTCACTAATTATTTGTGGTGTATATTCGTTATTGGGTTGAACCTCCGAATGGTACGTCGTTTATTGCATTTTTCTCGTACTCATCGCGTGAAAAGTAAGTATTTAGAGCAAACAGTATATGAATCCTGCGTATATTTCTTGTTCTATGCCTCATAGAACAGAGTCTTCTTAATTCCATTTTTCTTAATTCTTGGGAAGAGGCCGTGGGGGCGGGGAGGGGGCTGGTCCATACGTGCTCCAGTGCTGCAGAACTCTTTTCTGTTTTATAAATCACATTGTATAAATTTTAAAAGACCGTGTAAGTAACAATGCCTTATTATAAGTATGGGAAATCGAGTACGACTAATAATGAACTCTTGATGCATGGAAAACATGTGCGTAACTAATGGAACGCATCCGTGACCTCAACCAACACCAACTCCAATACTCAGACCATAATGCAGATTCCAAGATGGCGCCCGTCGAAGCCCAGCGGCTCTGGTTACGTAGAATAGGAAACTATACACAATGGACATAATATAATCCATATTACGGAGCAGCGAGGTAACTCCTAAGCATTTATCACTTTATACTTTCAACTAAAACGTGTAATAACATAAAGAGCATCATGACAAATCCTAAGAGCGTATCACATTATATAGTAGCACGACCAGTACTATGCATTTTCCACCTTATACTTCCAATCAAAATTTAATCTATAAGGCATGACAACTCATAAGCATTAAACACAGCAAACTTTATCTTATTGGACTCAATCATCCTATCGTCTGTAGCAAGTACTAAAGTTTCTTTTATATTGTTTACATAGTAACCTTTTCTGGTAAGGACATAGGTACTGCTTATACTATAATATTTAAGAGAACTTACCAGATTGTCCAGTTTACTCCAATTGTCACGTTTGAAGGTGTCAGTTCCCTCACACTGCAAGAGCCATTTAAAATTTCCCACTGGTAGGCTCATAATATTGCTTCTAGGTTATGAAATGCTTTGAAACTTATTAAGTGAAGGAACATCAGTGAAGCTGGGATCTTGAATGTTATTGAAAAGAACGTAACTAATCGTCTTTAATAATGACTATCAATGGGTTAAAATCTCCTCACCACTTAGGTTCAAAACTGTCAATAACATCTTGTGCACACCAAATATTAAAATTATCTTCACTCTCTGTAAAATGTCTTGGATACATTCTTCAGGATTTCAGCTTTTCTGGTTGAGCTTTAATGTGTGATAGGATGGCTGATTCTTAAAAATCGTGGGGTAGGCATCATCTATTAATTTTGGTACATTTCGAAGGCCACGAATTGGTTCACCATCATTTACTGGAAAGATGTCTTCTTTAACCTCAAAGCACTGTTCAAAATTATGAATACAAACTACAGTTTTGTCATTTACTTTAAAATCTTTACGATGTATGTTCCTGGTCCACTTATCCCATTACGATTTTTCCTTCGGAAATTTAAATGTCGTGTGAGGTACATTACCATAGTTAGATTGCAGCTGGGAACACAATAACGATGCATTTCGACAATGCTTCACTGTATATATTTAGGTAAACGTTATCACTTTATGTTAAATACTCAACTATAAACTAACTCGTTAGTCACTAATTGCCACTGTAATATGAATTACATTAATTCTTCAAACACACAATCAAAGTAAACAAACACACACTTTACTCTGTAGATATAACCACAACATAACAAGCTGGGCCACGAGCGCCGCCATTTTTCCTACAATCGATTCTCGTATTATGGTCTGAGTATTGGAGTTGGTGTTGCCTCAACGTGCTGAGAGCCAGCAAGCTCGGTAATCAGTTATTGCACATGCGTACAGTCTTCCCCTCTTGCGTCCCCTGTGTCAAAGTTCCCTAGATTTTCGCACAAATGCGTGCTGCATCTGGGTGATGCGCGGTGATCATTCGCTGCACGGTGAAGCAGGGCCGTCAACATTCATAGTTACGGCTGTAGAACTTGAATAGACATTGAAAATCATTTAACAATCTATCCTTGCTTTATATTTTAGTTCTAAAAACAAATTCCATTCTTCTTACGTAAACAGATCCAATATCTTATAAAATCGCAGACCAGATTGTTTGTGATGCACTTATCATGTTGGCACCATACTCCATTGCCGCGACCATAACGAGAATCCCTCATAACAACTACATGTGCTTCGCATACTCGCTTTGTATCCAAGTATTTCTTTGTGTAACGTTATTTAGTAGATATATCAGTTTCTTTATTTTGTGTGTGAGTGTGAAACGCGTTATAAATTCGCTTTAATCAGTGTATGAGTAATTTAATATTACGAAAACTTTAACCAATAAATAATGACAGGAAAGGGTTAGTATAAAAATGTTAGGACAATCAATACCCGATTTAAAAACTGAGCAAAAAGCGAAAGGAACTAGAAATTCTGTTTATACAATGAAGAAACATCGGCGCATAGACTTCATTTTTCGAAACTAGGTGAGTTGCATGGACTTTTTCCTGCAGCACGCTGTTATTTTTCGGCACGAGCCGCCACTGGAAGAGGCGAGCCAAAGCCACTTAAATGTTAACTGGGTGTATTCGTTTTCTTTACGGCAAATTATTATAGATGATACTTTGTTACACGGTACTTCATTTCAGTTTTCCTGTCTATTTTTCTAAGCTCATTTTCTTTTATCTTAATGCTCATTAATGTCTACAACTTCCACTATTTTACTAATGGCATTTCCTTCTACTGTTTAGTTTTCCCATATTCATCAACTTCACTAAGTTATCATTACCGCTCGGGCCCAAATGACCTTGTTGTCGACGGGCCCTAAGACACCATACACTCGCTCACTCACTCATTACCGCTAATTCCATTGTTGGTCTTATTCTTCTTATTTTTCTCTTTTATTATTGTTATAAATGGAAGCTTATTTTCCTTGTTACAGAGATCATTTTATAAATTATCTCAAATATGTTTATTTTTCTTTTATTATGACTTCAGTTTACATTTGATATTTATCTTCTATAAATTATTAAATTCATTTTAAGAATGTTTGGTTTATTTTTACTAGTTTTTGCTGATATTAAATTGGTACATAATTTTGGATCATATAAAACTAGAGTTTCCCTTCATGCAACTAACTTTCTAATTTTAAGGAAAATAACTGCTTTCTCCAAGTTTTACTACACCACACTTGTAATGATTTTTCTCATTTTGAATCACTTTCCTTCCCTATGAAATAATGCTTTGTAAATTTGCATATCGAAATCAATTCATTCTATACAATTCTATGCTTCCGTTGTTTATGACCTCCTCTTGTCCCTACACCAATTTTAGTATCTTTAACAATAGGTTTTCTTGTTCTGCCTTTAGAAGTTCTTATAACAACATGACCATTTTGTTATTCCTTTCCTCTGCGGCAGTTACGCTATCACACACAGCGCTGCTCTCTCCCATTATATGTATCGCTGCTTGCCAATTCTCCCTTTTGAGGTGGAGAACGGAGGGAGGGGTTGAATATTGCAATATTGAAGAACTCTCTTCAGACTTACTCGCCTCTCTTGTTTAAAACAAACACGCACCAGAGCGAACAAGTTATATGCGGCTTGCGGGTCGTCCTCGGGGAATAAGAACGCCAAGAAGTACGACGATGCTCGGAAAGTAATGCAGATGAAGTGAAAATTATGCAGTAACGAGTGAGAAAGCGCAGCGCTCTTCACTGTTCAAGAAATAAAGGTTGATAAGCAGAAACGTAACTACTGTGAAACAAAACCTTCTAATAAACTTTAATCTAAATTCAATCCTTAATACCTTTTTTACTTTCACAATAAAATCTTTGAGAATGAATGCAATATGTTTAAATTAGAGAGAGAGAGAGAGAGAGAGAGAGAGAGAGAGAGAGAGAGAGAGAGAGAGAGAGAGAGAGAGAGAGAGAGAGAGAGAGAGAGATATCTGGTCAGCGAATGACTTATACATTAAGATATGAATGGTTAAGCACTTAGTATAGAATTTAGAATATTTTAAAAAGATGGGACGAAGATTCTGTTATGTATTTAACGAAAAATACGAGGGTCGGCTAATAAGTCCCGGGCCTTACATAGAGATGGCGCCACAGGGTCAGTTTGACGGATAGCATCATAAACCTTAGACTAGCTTGTAGCCATAGTTACAGGTCAAGAGCTAGTTTAGTTTTTGAATGACAGCATTTTAAACAAAACAAATGTAGAGGTTTCACAAAAATGGAGGTTTTGTATAAACGAGCAGTAATTAAATACTTCCATCTGAAGGGCTTAACGCCTAAAGAAATCAAAGAGAAAATGGTCAGCACATTAAAAGACTCTGCCCCTTCGTATACAATGATTAGAAGGTGGGTTGCAGAGTTGAAAATGGGACGTATGAGCACTAGTGTTGAGCCTCGCTCTGGAATCCTGTGGAAGTCACTACTCCAGAGATCATTGAAACAATTCGTTTAGTACTGGAAGACCACAGATTAAAGTTGAGATAGCAGATGCTGTAAACCAGGGACGTATTTAAGGGGGGTGTCCAGGGGGTGCGGACCCTCCCCAAGTAAATTATCATTTGAAACTTTTAATAAATAGTTGAAATAAAACTTGGTTTAAAATAAATCGAAAAAGTTTATTCAAGCTTCTCATCTTAACTCTCTGTTCACTGTCAGACAAACATGAAGCTATTTAAGAGATAAACGAAAAGCTACTGCACAACAGCCGTAGAACTCGTTAAAATACACAAATAATGTCAATTACAATAATATACTGCGAAGTTAACCAATTCCGATATATTATTTGTTGATTAGAGTTCTTAGATACTTAAAGGTATGTAATTTTTAACTTCAAAGTTGCTATTCCCTTTTTTAATTCAGGAGAGCTAATACTTCAAACATAAATCAGTGGTTTGCTTTATAAATATCTGATTACTGCTTATATCACTTTATCCTATGTAGGTATAAGAACAAACAATGTGCAATGTGCAATGTGCAAGGCCTTTCTGCAGATTTTATCCAAGGAAACAAGACAAAAACAAACTTTTCTAAGAACAATTTGTAGAAGCTCGGGTGGAGAAAGTCATGTGAATATAATATATTACACGCGTTTTTAGCTTTTCAAAAACATGATAAAAACACATCCCTGATTAATTATTTATTAAAAGCAAATAATTCAACATAGATTTTTTAGACCCCCCTGAAACTGACTTCTAGATATGTGCCTGTTGTAAACATATCAAAAGCCCATGCAGGTAATATTTTAAGCAATGTTTCGGAGTTTCTCAAGATCCGTGTAAGATGGGTGTCGCTTTTGTTGACACCTGATCAAAAGTTGCAAAGAGAAACTGTTTCCGTTAAGAATTCGAAGTTGTACCACAATAACCCTAGTGAATTTTGAGACGGCTTATATCCATGCGTTTAACTTAGATACATTACTACACTCCAGAAAGTAAATCACAGTCAAAACAGTGGATTACGCCAGCTGAACCAACTCCAAAAAAAGGCAAAGTCAGTTTGGTCCGCTAACAAGATTAACGCGAGTATTTTCTGGGATGCACAGGGAATAATTTTTATTGATTACTTGGAAAAGGGCAAAAGTATCACTGCTGACTACTACGCAAGCTCGCTGCAACGTTTGAATGATGAGGAGAAAAGAAAAAGACCTCATTTGGCAAAGGAAACAAAATGTTTCTTCACGACAAAGCTCCGGCCCTTCGTTCAGTCTTCGCAATGGGGAAAATGTGTGAATTTAAGTTCGAATTGCTTGAACATCCACCCTATTCGCCAGATGTAGCACTCAGTGACTATCACCTCTTCCCGAACCTCAGAAAATGTCTTGGTGGACGGAGATATCACAGCAACGAGCGACTGATACCGTAAACAGCTGTTTTGAGGACCATGTCTGAATATCCTGTTCCAATATTGATTTCAACAACTGCGTTATTATAAAAGTTTTCAAACTTCAGTTTGGTTTCCCTTACAACTAGCACCAACTAGCAGTGGAGACTCGCGTGCTCTAGGATAGTGTGTGAGCGAGATGGAAATATGAAAACACTGGGTGTAACAATGTGGCAACGCTGAGCACGCACACGCATCTCATTCGCCGCGGTCCAGAAGTCCTCCAGTTTGGAAAACATAATAGCGTGCATAAACAAGGCGTGGACTTAGAAAATGTTAACGTAGTCCTCCAACTCGTTTTCTTCAGGTGCTCAAACATATATATTTTTACAATGACCTGACTTATGCGTCCACATTGATGTGACAAGATATGTGAACAAAAGATCTCTAGAAATCGCAGTTAAAGTTTATATATCTTGCTACTATCAACATCCAAGCCGTTTTACCATCCAGATTCATAATATATCAAAATTGTGTTATTGACTGCCTACGACCACATCTACCTTGAATATTCATGTGATGAATCTTTCACAAACTATTCTTATAAAAGCTTATGCTTCTAACTGGCTTTTCATAGCCGAGATAAGCATTCATTACACATTTTTGCCTTACATATAAAGAGGATACGGCAGGCTAAAGATATGGTCAGAATTTGTAAAACAAGACGAATCGCTTTGAGCATGAGCATGAGAAAAGACTAATAGCGATTTACCACTTGAAAACGTATCATTTGAAAATTAGCTTCAATAACAAAGAATATATAGGAAATGGTTACGCCACAAACAATATTATTTGATATTTCCTTCCATTCCTGTGGCATATGCTACCAACACAAAAGAAACGTATATAAATATGAAAAATATTTTGATGGAAGTAGACTGTAAGAAATACCAGTGGGAAGTATGTAGTAATTTCAAGGTAATTGCCATTTTAATGGGACTGCAAGCCGGCTACACCGAGTACTGTTGTTTCCTGTGCGAATGGGATAACCGTGCCCAAGACAGCCACTACGTTAGGATAAGTTGGCCCAAAAGACAGTCATTAACACCAGGATTCAAAAATATTTCACATGAACCATTGATAGAATCAAGCAAAATGCTACTACCGCCACCACATATAAAATTGGGGCTTATGAAGAATTTTCTAAAAGCTTTAGATGTAAATGGTTCTGCATTCACTTACGTGAAAAATTCCCAAGGCTCAGTTATGAAAAAGTAAAAGCGGGCGTATTTGTTGGACCTCAAATCAGAGAACTTTTCAAAGATCACCAGTTTGAAACAGTGTTAAGTAAAAAAGAGAAAGCAGCATGGGAATCCTTTAAAAATGTTTCGAATAATTTTCTGGGAAATTTTAAAGCTGAAAATTTTGAAGAACTTGTACAAAATCTAATGGACTCGTATACACAGCTGGGGAAACAATATGTCACTAAAATGCACTATTTGAATTCCCACCTGAACTTCTTCCCTCCAAATTGTGGTGACGTCAGCGATGAACAGGGTGAGCAATTTCATCACGACATTTTAGTGATGGAACAAAGGTACAAAGGGAAATGGAATGCTGCTATATTAGCCGATTATTGCTGGATGGTGAAAACGGATGTTCCTAAGCAGAATATCATAGACAGCCCAAAAGGAGTCGCCGTTAAGGTAACAATCTTTTTCGGATGCTATCATTTTTTCATATTTTATTGTAACATACATTATCTTGAAAATAATAGCTGACCAATCAATTTAAGTATCATTTTCGTGTTCAGTGACCTAAAAAGCATAAGAAAACCGTATTCATTTTACCGTAACATTCAACTTTTCAAAATTTGTAGAAAAGTGTAATTGTAAAAGCAGTAGAGACCACCACAGTATCACAGGAAACATCGCACATTTGAAAAAAAGAAGAAAAAGGATAAACGTAGTGTTATAACTCAAATGGCGCAGAATTTCGACTTTCATCCTTTTTGACAAAGCCGTCCATTCTTCATTTTGCTTTTCGGCGCATGCACACCGCATCCGAACCCTTCAGGTCATAGCTGCACTGCAATTCAGGAAGTTCACTTCCGCTGATAAGTGCATGTTTATATTCGAACTGTGAGTGTTTTATTTATTTCTCTGGAATATAAAACAGCATATTCGAGTAACGTACTTTCTACAACCATGAACATATCCTGAAATGTATACCGAATATTTAATATCCACAAAGTAGTTAATATACAGATCTTAACTGCATATCCAGGCTTTTAAATATTACTGATTGTTTAATTAAATAATTCAACATAAATTATAGCAACAACGAAGTGTTTATAACTGCGATAATTTTTATTGTATTTTGATGCACATCAATACTGTACAAACAACTAAGAGATTTGTTTTTAGGCTATTTCACAAGAAAAAGCAGCTAACATAGCTCGCTTTTTAATTTTAAAACATGAACTGGATAAAAAAGACACGTTATAGAGTAGAGGGCAATACGAATCTGACAATACTGCACTGCGTCTACAACCTGGAATGCTATTTTCGAACTGGAATGCTGAATGAAGGGGATATCAATACAATATGAACTGCTGCGCAGATGATTCTCTGGGCAACTACTCGAACAGATATACCAATTTATGCCGCAAATATTCAGTTTTGCTACTGGGCGTTTGATTCAGATAGCAATGCTGGGATACAAGAGGCCATAGTCCTGTTGATATGTTGAAACTCTAGCCGTAATCTTTCTCAGAAAATCTTCAAGTGGTATTCCTTCAAGATGCTGAACTAAAATCTCAAATTTGGATTTCAGCAATTCTATGTTTTTGAGTTGTAGTGTTCACGTCATACATGAGCAGCGCTGACAAGGGCGACCGTCAAATGAGCAATTAAAAATTAACACGCCGTGCACTGACACATACAGAACGCTGTCCAAGCTAGAAACTGCTTATTGTTAAGTGTAACAACACCAGAGGTCAGAACATGATTCCTAGTACTGCATGAGTTGGTACAAATATTCACTACTGCTAGATGTTTGACTGTGCCTTTTACGCACATAGTTTATTTTGCTGCCATTTTTGTTTTCTTTCTTAAGTTTAAGAGGGACTAACTTTCAAAAACATAATTTTAGAAGAATGATAAGAAGGTTCCTGATTGGATTGGAAGAAGCTCCCCGGCGGTTCAGGACAATCGGCATTCCACCTACCGTAGGCCCGAAACAGTCACGAGGCCTGTTCGGAGACCGAACGCCGTCTCCGGAGAGCAAGGAAGGCTCCAGGCAGGCTTGCACAGCCGGTGTCTCGCCAGCCGCGTTCCTGAATCGGCCCAATAGGCCGGCTCGGAGAGAGGAGCCCGTGCGCCGGAGGTGTTCACTAAGAGCAAATCATCCTGACATGCACTGCCAAGACTCCAGCCGGTACTTCTACCTTGAAAGAAACTACCAGAGGAGAGATGATGTGAAATGATAGTGGAGGTGAAATTGAGGGACAGTAAACTCGGGGAATGTAATTAACTTACCCAGCACTCCCCTGGCGACCCGGGAAACCCCCGAAAAACCGATAAGTCAAGGAGGCCGGCCACGGGAATCGAAGCCGGATCTCCCGAATACAGGTCACATATGAAATCGCCTGAGCCATCCCGCTCTGTTCCCTGATAGATATGTACTGCGTTTTTAAAACGTTACCGACAACCAAGCCACTGCACTAATATTTAGGCACCTGTCTTTTACTTCTCAATTTCGCTGTCGAAGAAGTCTTCCAATAAACCACGGAAACAAACTACAGAGCTATTTATATAGAACTGACACATTTCTTTCTTTAATTATTCTGTTGGAAAATCATTCAATAACTCAAATTTACCGCCGAATTAAGCAGAATGTTCTGGAGTTTCGATTCCTTGTCACTAGATACGCAGATGTTTATGTTTTATTCCTAATTGCTGTTGCTGGCAGCTGTTTTCGACATTTTGTTCTAGTCAACGTCTAGTCAATATTAAATCAACGACTCTTCCTTGAGAAGCAATATTGGATTACGAATTAAATTACAGCTACTCAAGGGGCATACCAAAGGGAAATTGGTGTTCGTAATCCGCTCAAAAGAAACACAATACAGGGACTGGTAAACAAATTGGAAACAACCGGATCTCTGGTGAGTGAAAAAGGCATGCATCGTTCATCTAGGCTTCCCACGGTTGTTGCCCTAAGAGCACGACTGGAGCAGTCACCCAAAAATCATTAAAACATTTGTGTCAGAGAGCTGCGAAAAGTGCCGGCCTAAAGCCATATAGGACTACGATTTTTCAACAACTACAGGAATCAAGTAAGGATAAAAGATTGAATTACTTTCGTTGGATTTAGACATTCATTGTGCAATATCCTGCCATATTGTCCATCAAATGGTTCACAGATGAAACCTGGTTCCATTTACCAGGTTATGTGAACTCAGTATTAGTAGTGGTGGGGCTTTACGGCGCACAACTGCTACGGTTATTAGCGCCCAGTGAACTCACAGAACTCATGCCACTGGGCCATAGAAAATCCACGACATCCTTGAATCACCTATGCACCCGGTTAAAATCGGAGTTTGGTGCGCAATATCCACACACAGAATAGTGGGTCCATTCTTCTTTTAACCAGACTGCAGAGTACCGACTGATTTTCATGGAGTTTGTTGAGCAACTGGACGATGTGAGCTGAGTCAAGAATATTTTTAGCAAGATGGCGCTATATGCTATATATCAAATGAATCCACGGAACTAATTGCAAGTTTCTTTGAAGACCGGATAATTTCCAGGAACCTGTGGCCATCAAGATCTTCGAATTTGACATCGCCGTAGTTCTTTCTATGGTGTTACTTAAAATACAGGTTTTACGCCACACGTCCCCAGACATTGGACGATCTGAAGCACATCACACAGGAGATTCAAGCTATTGACAACAAGAGTCCTCCAACGAGTGGCCAGTAACATGGAACGACGTGTTGAGTTGTGCCTTATGCAGGATGGAGGACAGTTTCAACATTTGCTATAGAGGTAAATAATCTCCCAAAATTCCTCTATATTTTAGGTATAATAAGCTGTGGCTACCACAATTCGTTTTGAAACAATTAATGAAAGAAGTGTGCCAGTTATACATGAAACACTCTGTATTATTGTGCGCTCTATTGAAAGCTTCATGAAGGCAAATCGCATGCAAAAAGACAACTATGTCCCCTATAAAATTCGATCTTCGCGCTAAGTAGTGATAATTGTTTTCTTCCACTTGTTAAACAAAAGATTGGCTGGACAGCATGATGTCACGTGTGACCATCGTAGAAACAATTAGAAATGAAAACCCAGTATATTGTATAGAATACAGAGCGGTGTTTATCTCACAGAGAAAGTTGTTGTTAAGTGTAACATCACTAGAGGTCAGGGTATGTTTGCATGAGATGACGTGTTGTATGTGTTATGATTTTAGTGTTGCTATTAGCATGTATTTTGAAACACTAAAATGCCATTACATGAGTTGCTTAAAACATTACAATGTCATTTTCTTGTTAGCTTATGTCACAGTGAGTTGCAATAGGTATCTCCATTTAGTAACCGATATAAATATCTTTAATCCCCTATGGGCCTATAGTGTAAGTTTATTTTTCTTTTCCTTCGCAATTAAGTAATTTCGTCCGCTCTGAATTTTAAAGTGAATAAGTGCATGAGATAACTTAGCTTTGAATGTGATTATTAAAATTGGAATTATTTGCGATAAAAACAGAACTGTAAGACTGAAATTTATACTTCCTCATATGGTAAATAGTGTCACCCTGGCGGTAGACTCGCGAAGCCGATGAACAAATGATGGCCGGTGGAGATTCGGGAAACTTCGGGGCCGATCGTTACCGGAAGAGACAGTTGAGAGTAGTGTTTTGAGAAAATAAACAGTTTTGAGGTGATCTAGCAATTTTGTAATGGTAAACGGTATATTGCTAGGAAAATAAAGTGTAGTTTTTGCGTTTGTAACCTCGTCTTGTTATTTCACGAACCCACAAAGTCACAACTGGTGTCAGAAGTGGAACATACGACAATGGAAGCTGCATTGGCAAAGATTTTAGAGAAAATGGAAGAAATGAAGACGGCAAATGAAAACCTCGCTGCAAAAACAGAAGCGGCAAATAACAGCCTGGCCGCGAAGCTGGAGACTACAAATGAAAACCTGGCCACGGAGATGAAACAAATAAAGACCGAATTGACCACAGAAATGAGGGCAGCGAACGACAGCCTGGCCACGGAGATGAAAGCGGCAAACGAGGCCCTTGACGTGAAGTTTGAAGAACAGTTGGCCGGCGTGAGGGATAACGTGACGGAGCTGGGCAAGCGGATGGGCCAAGTGGACGAGCGCGTCGAGGACCTGGCGAGCCGCGTTGACGACCTGGAGGGAAAGGCCGACAGCAGCGTCAAGTCCCTGAACGCCATAGTACAGGACGTCGTCGGCAGGAAACTGAAGGATTTGAAGGCCGACGCGCCGGGACGCGACACAACATCTGCGCGCGTCAAACCGCCGAAATATGACGGCGCGTCAACATTTGAGGTCTTCCGCCGCCAGTTCGACACAGTGGCCAAGCACAACAGATGGTCACCGGAGGAGGAGGCCACACAGCTAATAGCCAGCCTCCAGGGACGGGCCACGGAAGTCCTAAACGCGGTGCAGACTACGGCGGCGTCCACGGACATCTGGGATGCCCTGGAGAATCGTTTCGGGAACCACCGCTTAGCCGCAGCGTACCGCAGCCAGCTAAAGGCAAGGTCACTGCAGCCGGGGGAGACGCTGCAGGAGTTCGCCATAGCGATTGAGCAGCTAGCTGGCAAGGCCTTGGTTGACCTGCCACTGGAGTTCGTATCCCGGGAAGCTGCCTACAATTTTGTCGACGGGGTACGGGACACGGAGATTCGTCAGCGCATAATGCTCGGCGATTATAAAACCATCCACGAGGCGCTGACAGCGACATTAAGGATGGAGGCGGCCAAAGTAGCATCTATCCCGACGTCGAGAACGAGGAGTGTCCGCTACGCCGGAGACAGAAGACCAGCTGTGGGACGCCGGCGAACACCTAGTGGCCTGTGCTGGGGGTGTGGACAGCCCGGGCACCTGCACAGAGACTGCTCACACCAGGAAGGGCAGCGGGAAGAACGAGTAAGGCCCGGCGTGAAGAGGGACACGTCGGCGCCATCACCACCATCCCCTCGAGTGACGCTGCGCGCCGTCAGCCGGCGTATGTATGACAGCCTCATCGCGGACGGCTGGGTAGGAGGAAAGCCGTGCCGCGTGCTAGTGGACACTGGGGCGGCCGTGACCATCATCAGACCTGACGTGGCGAAGGTTTTGCCGACGAGGAAGCCGAGCCGACCATACCAGCTTGTGTTGGCATCGGGCGACACCTTGCCTGTGGAGAAGGAGGCCCTGCTGGAGCTGACCTTGGGACGGAGTGCCGTGCGTCTGTGGGTGTTCGTCGCGAAGTCGGCTGAGGAGGTGATTCTGGGACTGGATGCCCTCAGGAGCCTTGAGGCGACGGTCGACGTCGGCAGGAAGGTCCTGAGGGTCAACGGAGAAGAGGTTATACTCCGTCAACCAGAAGAGCGCCTTGGAATTTGCAGGGTCATCTTGAACGAAGACGTGGTTGTCCCCGCGAGCAGGAGGTGATAGTGACGGCGCGACCGGAAGGCCAGACAGCACGTTGGGTCCAGAGGCAGCAGGAGTACGACTTCACCTCGGAACATCTCAGAGGGAAGAGTCACGGTAACGCAGACGCTATGTCCCGAAGACCCTGTCCAGAAGAGTGCGGCCAATGCACAAGAGTGGAGGGGAAAGAGCGTGCCGCAGCAGTTCGAGTAGTCACGGCAGTGCCTGCGGATGGCTGGGATAGCGCAGGCCTGAGGAGGGAGCAGCTGGCGGACGCAGACTTGGGGCCACTCTTGAGGAATGTGGAGAACCTGGTGGACCACCTCCACGACATGCACGAGATGGCTCGCCAGAACATCCAGAAGGCGAGCGACCGCATGAAAACCCGATACGACAGGCAAACCAACAGCCAAGGGTTCCAGCAAGGTGACCTGGTCTGGTTGTACCGCCCGACACGGACCAAGGGCCGCTCCCCGAAGCTTCAGCAGCCATGGCAAGGACCGTACCGTATGGTGAAGAGGATTAACGACGTGGTCTACCGCATCCAGAAGGTGCCCCGAGAAAAGATGCTGGTGGTACACCTGGATCGCCTGGCCCGCTACGAAGGCGCTGTTCGGGACGACCAGCCTTGAGGGAGCAGTGTCACCCTGGCGGTAGACTCGCAAAGCCGATGAACAAATGATGGCCGGTGGAGATTTGGGAAACTTCTGGGCCGATCGTTACCGGAAGAGACAGTTGAGAGTAGTGTTTTGAGAAAATAAACAGTTTTGAGGTGATCTAGCAATTTTGTAATGGTAAACGGTGTATTGCTAGGAAAATAAAGTGTAGCTTTTGCGTTTGTAACCTCGTCTTGTTATTTCACGAACCCACAAAGTCACAATATTATATAATAATTGGAATTGAAGAGAATATTACATGAACACATGAAAGTACTGCAATGCGTATGTATAACCCAGTAGTGATTTGTGAAAATATATATTCAATAAATTATAAAATCAAGGAATATTAAGAAAAAACAAAGCAGTGTCTTATAATGAATGGAGCCACTATACTATCTAAAGAAGCATGATTATAAACCAAAGGGTAAAAGGAATTTAGGAAATCCTATGAGAGGATGGACAGCTGTGAAGGTGGAGCAGGCAATTTGCTTAATCCATTGCAGCATTGTAATGCGAATCCAAATTAATATTACAATTATGATTCGCATTATAATCGTGCCTGTTATTTGGAAAACATTGTGTATGTATTAGGTTTAATGTAGCAGTCACTGATACTAGTAAGGAACTAAAAACTCAACAATAATGTATTTCATAAGGGCACATTGCTGTCCCTAATTGTAATTAAATTATTACTCGCTTAATCGCATTAGCTGGCTGTTTTGCTCTTCACAAATGCACAAACAAGAATTAATATCTCTTATTGTTGTGCATTTATGTCATTATGCTCTTCTAAACCTCAGTTACGTTTAGCTCATTAAGACAAAGGAAAATGCGACAGTACCTTTTGGAACTGCTAGAACTATATAACAAAGAGATTGGGGGAATAACACAAGAGACGCGTTTTCTCCATTAGCAAGAGAATTTCACAGCAAACAGCTACTCTAAGCTAGTTAGCACACGGTGGAATAAATAAACCATGAAAAAAGAAGCGGAAAGGGGTACTCTAGAGCAATACGATGTTACTGCTTAAGCACGTAGTATTAATAAGCGTTAATAGGAAGGAACGCCGTCTGGCCTCTTTCGCTTTCGTAAGCGCATGGAAACGCCCATATGTTCCGTTGCCGCAACCCGCAACATGGATGTGTTGGAGAAGAATACTATAAACCACGGCGCTTAGTTCTGCAGTAACCTCCTTTCACAGAAATTACTTCATTTCTTTCGGCTTTCACCAAGCGTGTGTTTGACCTACCGTCAGAGATACCGAATGAGGTATTACGACAAAAATTGGAGCAGTATGGCAAAGTGTATGAAGTTCGGGGAGAACAATGGGGCACTGCGTATAAAATACCAGTGAATAATGGTGTTCGTGCTGTGAAACTGGCTCTGAAAACCACGATTCCTAACACCATTATGGTTGTGGACTATCGTGTTACAGTGAGTAACGCTGGTCAGGTGAAAACCTGCTATGTATGTGGGGAACCCACACACGTCAAAGAAAACTGTCCCAATAGGAAGACCTGTACCACCACTTCCAAGCAGGGAGCCACCGGAACCACAGCAAGAAATCTCCGTGCAAGAGAGCGTGATCTAGTCGCATGAGCTAACAGAAGCAACACAGATGTCCGCGGTGTCCGCCGGCACAACAGACAGTCTACAAACGGATCCGAAACCAACGGTGTCCGAGGAGTGCCGAGAGGAGATGACATCGCCCGTCTGTACGGAGGCGGGAGCTCTTGTGACAGAGAAGCGTAAAATTGGTGGAGCGACAGCCCTCCAGCCTGCCCATACATCTGCTGCTGCCAATTCACGAAACAAAAGCGAAGAAGTCGAAAACCGCCCAGTCTGCTGTAGAATGGAGTACTTCAGTCTCGCAGGACGCACCTTCTGCGATGTCGAGTGCTGACGAGTCGACACTGGAAGACGGCGATAAAATTGCAATGGAGGTGGTGTCCGGGAAGATTCCGGGAGATGCATTGCAATCAGTGCCTGTTGCAGTAGACTCAACTGGTAGTCCGGGACAACCGCGAGTAGTGCTTTCCTCCAGAACCTCTCGTCTCAAACCACCGGAAGCGCTAGCTAAAGTTTCAGGCACTCAATAGTTTGTCCGAAGCATTATCCTGCACCTGCACTGGTTTCTCCTTGGCTTGTATTCCTGGAGTATCTGATTATGTGGTTAACTTGGGCCCAGAAGGTAGAGGTACTGCCCTGCTCTATCGTCGTAGTATCCGGTGTTCTGATTTTCAATTACATCCCTCGGGGAGCGTCGTATCGGCTGTGCTGGATAACATTGCTCTGATTAAAGTTTATGCTCCCTCCGGTTCCAATCTACGACAGGAACGTGAGCAGTTCTTTCAACAGGCGTTGACAGCCCATTTACTATCCGGTAAAGAGTGTATCATTGCAGGAATTTCAACTGTACGCTTCACGTTAAGGATCAGAAAGGTGCTGCCAATCTCAGCCCGATACTTCTGCAATTAGTGACGCAACTACATCTACGTGATGCCTGGGAGCTGCAGCATGGTAATACTGTGCAATTCACCTTTTTCCGAGGCGCCTCAGCATCCTGACTGGATCGCTTTTATTTATCTGACACATTGGTTCCCCGTTTCCAGCGCATTGGTGTTCATCCCGTTTCTTTAGTGACCACCGCGCCGTTACGTGTGTCCTGTAGCTCACGGCTCCAAGTCTAGATATGGGAAGGAGTTACTGGAAAATCAATTCAACCCTATTTAAGGATGAGGACTGTCGATTTCGTTTTGCTACAAGATGGGCAGCTTTAAAATCCTCTTATCACCGTGCCTACCGCAAATCAGAATGGTGGTCCGTTACGGCAAAACTGGCCATCAACGCATTCTTCAAAACAATTAGTTTTGAGAAGCCCCGTGAAGGAAAAGAGGTGTTGCAATTTTATAATGAGGTGCTTTGGAATCTACATGAGCAGCAGAATCGAGGTGCCGATGTCGCTCCGGCTATCAGGAGAATAAAGGAAAACAAGATCAAATGCTGCAGGGATGTGCCATTCGATCCCCCTTGACACACGCTCGCCCCGATGAACAGGCCTCCTTTTATTCATTGGTCAAGGCACGCACCCATGGACAGGCCAAGTACATTTCATCACTCACTGACGCTGCTACTAGTGTGGTGTTACATGGGACACGCCAGGTACTGCCTTATCTTCAGGAGCAATACCAGTGCCTATTTGGCGAGGTTCAAGCGGATCCCATGGCTAGCTCGGCGGTCCTGAGTAGCCCCGTGGCTCACATTAATCAGTCCACGGAGGAAAGTCTACAAGGTTCCATAACAGAACGAGAGGTACATCAGGTGGTGCAACATTTGAAACGCAATACGGCGCCTGGCCCGGATGGTCTTTCTTATGAATTCTATCTTGCTGAGTTTGTTACAGTGCTACAGGAATTATGGGACGGAGACTGGTTTCCAGAACATTTCGCGGATGGAATTATAATTTTACTCCCAGGCAGTGATGGACTTTCGCCCAGTCACACTGTTGAATTCAAATTACAAAATCGTTGCGAAGCGTTTGGCCAGCAGACTAAAACCAGCTTATGAGGAGGTGCTCCATGTTAATCAAACAGCTCTTCAACACAAGAATATTGTTGGTGCCCTTGCAGGCACCATGTGCGTAATATACGAATGTCCATGTCGCAAATTGTAATTTTAACAACGGCACTATTATAAAACTTTGGAAAATTCAGTTTGCATTCCGTTACGTCTAGCGCTAAGAAGACTCGTAAGTGTGCGAGAGAGAGAGAGAGAGAGAGAGAGAGAGAGAGAGAGAGAGAGAGAGAGAGAGAGCGGAAATATAGAGTGGGGATAACGAGATGGCAACGGTGAAGCCGCTAAGGCATCTGATTCGCTACAAGCCAGAGCTCTTCCCATTTGAAACAGATAGTAGTGAGGTAGCTTCAGCTCCAGATACATAGGTCACGCAACAATGTCTAAAAATAGCTTTTGAAACCATTCCTACCATAAGCGTAGTGTAAATAAGATTTTTGAAAATAACAGTAAGGTAATTTATAAAAATATTGCAGGATTTGAAACCTGAGTTTGTAAATTTTAAAGTTAACTATGGCATTTTAAGTATCCTGAAGAAATTGGAGAAGATAAGATAGTGGAAGCAAATATAGCAGGTAGAACATATTGCCATGTAGCCGATGCCACACATCAGCCTAATCGTCATTTTGATAGAAAAATAAAATCTACAATTTCGCTATATGCCCGTCGATAAATCGTAACTTCCAGAATAAAATATATAAAAAAGAACAACCTTACAGAAATAAAATACAACTGTCACGTAAATACTGAGGCTTAGTAAAATAGTGGAGTTAAAATACAACAGTGCCAGCAAAAACATCTACAGCCATATCCGCCAATAATAAAGGAACAACATGCTGAAAAGTGGCTGTTATTCACATACTCAAATCTGAAGACTTCATAAAACGCTGCAGTTAAATAGCAATTATTACGTAAACTGAAGTCTTCATAATTAAACCGTGGCAGTTAATAACAATGCGTTACTGTCAATCTGCTATACATTACAGAACTAATTTTGCTTCTATGGAGGTGCGAAATGTTACAAAAACGGTAAACGATGATTGACGGATATGATGAGCTCCAAAAAGTTAACAACAAATCATAAAAGCAGTATTACAAACACGAGGGAATAAACTATAAACTGTCATACTCGCATTACTTGCTCCACCAATCACAATTTAATATAATCCCTGTGTACTATAAAACGTGATTCATCTATTCGCGTTACGTTATTCATAGGAAAATTTTAATTAGAAATAATCATCAATTACGCAATTAACACTTGTTTGCATAGATAGACGATAGCAAAAAGAAACCCAACTGATGTATGTACGCGTGTGTGAAAAGTAAAACACAAAAATAAAAAGTCGCGATAACACCAAATATGGCACCGATTTCAAAGGACTAATATAAAGATCAAAATAAATTCCTTCAACCCAAAATATCTTTTACATGGATGTTTATTATTCCTTATTTTTAATGCTTAAAATGGCTGCAACGATTTGCATCAAAATATCAAACCACTGATTTAAAGACTTAATATTTACTAGTAATGGATATAAAAAATATAACATAATTGTATCACATACAAATAGTGATTTAGTTGACATAAAATATTTACAGGAACTCGCATTATTAATTCAGAAATTTCCAAATGGAAAATGCTACTTCATTCTAAAGCGGGAAAACATTTCCCGGAACGGCGTTCCGGCCCGTTCCGGTCCAACTAAACCACTGCATACAAATGTAAGATTTACAGTAATTATAAGAACAAGAAGTCAAAAGCTACAAAATATAAGTGTGAGTATCAAATTTTGGGCTGATTGATAGAAATAAAATATGTGTCTGGAACGTTACCCGAAAAGCTTTTAGGACCCCTTAATTCGGACTGAATTTTCTAAGACTAAGAAACCGTAAAATTACTACAGGAAAAATGTAAAGTTTATTAAAATATATGTTAATTCACTTTTTGTAGCTCTAGCCATTTTAGAAATATAGGATGTTCATTTTTATTCGTTATTTCCCGCCCTCAGATTGAGCAAGAATGACGTCATGCTTGACTGGTGAGTCTATATTGAAATCATAGCGCCATCTACGGAGAAGAAGCGATAATTTTTGCGGAATAGTAAGCAGATTACAGCGCTCTGACTGTGGTTGCGTTAGTAAATACAGCCAGCTGCCCCTGGAGAGCACGCACAGAGCACTGCGTCTTCCTGGTTGAATGCTTCTTCCGTACCGTCATTAAAATTGGTGCGACATATAATTTAAACCGCTGCATAAAGGAGTTTATGCAACGATATCCACCATTCAGACAAGTCCGTCGGAGCGTAATGTTGTCAAAAGTGTCCAGGTACCGTCAAATGGACATACTTTTGTTTGCACCATGAACGTCTTACGTTTTATCAGTATACGACATAAACGTTTTGTCATTCTCACGATTAAGTAAAATGTCTATTAATGGTGGTATCCTTATGTGTTTTAAAACCAACAGGTGCATCAAACATTTCCAAGATACAGGAACAGTTACTCGCAAAAAGAGACACCGGACGCTATAGAGTAACTGGTCCCAATCTAGAAGCAATAATGTTATGACAGAAAGGCCTCAAGCATACCTTCTCGCAATACCGTGTTCAAGGAGAAGGGAGAAAGGAAATATAAGAAAATGGTCACATAAGACTATGTACTAGAGATATTTCCTTGTTTAGACTTGGATAAAAGCGTTGTACATATTGTAAAAATAATTTATTTTTCATTCCTACAACATGTTCTGCTAATTTTCTGATTTGTAATGAAATTACATTGTGAGGAAACTGTGGGTGATATAAAAGAATTGAGATCAAATTGAAATATTTCTATTTTATGTGACAGGTTTACAATATGCATATATCAAGTATAACATAAAAACAGATGATCACTGTGAAATAAGTGTTCATTGACTTATCATTTCTTATATTCTTCATGGTATACTTTTATTTTTTATTTACTTATTTTTTAATTTATTATTATTTTTTTTAATTTTACGCCCTCCAACGTTAAGTCATATCGGACGATGAATGAAATGGATGAAATGATGTTCAAATTCGTCCAGGGTTCACGGAGCTTAGAGCTACCCGACATTTGTCTTTAAGAGATAAGGCAAAACCCCGGAAAAAACCTTACCCAGGTAAATCACCCTCACCGAGACTCGAACTTGGGACCTCTTGAACGCGAGGTAGACACGCTACCATCTACGCTACCGAGGCGGGTATATTATGGCTGCATAATTAGCTTTGCAGTGCCTTGCATTGCAGTATATAATTTTTAAAAGCAGCTATCGTATCTACGCAGCAGGCGAAATTACGCAATTTTACATTACGCGAGCAGACACACCTCTCGAATAGTATATTTATCTGCCGGTAGAGGGAGGCCTCAAAGCTGCTGTCAGCACATCAAATACGATCGCAAGCCGCTAGGGGATATATATAAACTCGCTTAATCAGAGATGCTATTGATGACGTTAAATTTTGCGCGGTAAAATCACAGATAAAAATGAACACAGTGTATTCCGTGTTACTGCTCACAATCTTTTTATATTTTATGCAACATATTTTCAATTCAACGTTCGTTTTTTGTTTATTTCTTTGTTTTTATGTGAGCATGCTCAAAATATCAAATGCAGTAGATATACAGTAAACTTCATTTTAAGCATTTGACTGTCACAGTAGCGTAGAAAGAAATATTATTTTTACCTTTTCAAATGCGGCTCTACGGATACGATAGCTCAAATATATAATTCAGACTGATAAAACGATCATTTTGAAATCCTTAAATAGCCAGACCTCTTCATTCATATTCAATTTCACGGGAAACCACGAAGATAGAAAAAATTACTATAGAAGCAATGAATAACGCATTATGATATACAATTTGTGTCACATTACTTTCTCGCAGCATTAGCCATTTGTGGGATATTCGCTTTTGTTCGATGTCTACGTAGCTTCCTGACCGTTGCTGAAGATTACTAGGTATAGTGCCTCGACAAAATTGGTCTGGAATATCAAAACCATGTTCCAAATATAACGCACCGATGGTTTATAGAAATACCACAACTTCATTACATACATGCAAAATTAACATCGGTATATTCATTATTATTAACAAACACCTTTAATTCATTTTAATGCTTGAATAAAGCATTACAATTTTCAAATTCAAGCCCTGCTTTTGATTCGCTTCAGTGAATGCAAAGAACACACAATATTAAAGCCAGCATATTTTAACGGTAGGCCCCTCCATTTGCAAAAGTCTTTTTCGTAAAAGGTTAGCTTAACGGGAGATCGAAATTTTTATCCGATCAATGACAAATCTGTTTAATTCATAACCCATATTTTTAGAAGTACCGGAGATATCCAACTGAAACCTTTACAGGATGTACGAGGGTGGTCTGAAAAGTTTCCGACTTCAACATGAAGTTGGTAACACTTGTAAATAAAAGATATGAATTTTGTTATTCATCTGTTGACAGTCACTCACCAAAGTTTCAGCCATTGTGGACGCTCGGTTGTTATGTAACAGTCAGTTGAGTGAGTTGATATTAGTGTTTTTATAAAAATGGACAAAATGGAGTATAGAGCTGTCATTAAATATTTGTTTTTGAAAGGTAATACGCCTACGCAAATCAAAGATTAGTTGGATTCTGTGTATGGGGACTCTACACCATCATTTACCACAGTGAAATTCTGGGCAGCTGAATTTAAACGTGGCCGTAAGAGCTTGGGAGACGATCGTTCGGGACGTCCAAAAACCGCAACTACCAAGGAAAACATCGCCAAAGTTCACCAAATGGTGCTAGACGACTACCGAATTAAAGTGAGAGAGATAGCAGAGGCTATGAACATGTCAAAAGAACGTGTTTGTCATATATTAGATAAGCACTTAGACGTGAGAAAGCTGTCCACGCGTTGTGTGCCGCGTTTGCTCACGTTAGACCAAAAAAGTGTTCGAATGAACATTTCCAACGCTTTATTGGCGCAATTTAGGGGCAATAAATCCGAGTTTTGGCGCCGATTAATTACTGTAGATGAAACTTGGATACACCTATATCTACGCCCGAAACAAAAATACAGTCCAAACAGTAAACTGCAAAGGCGGAACCGGCTCCAAAAAAAGCAAAAACTGTTTTTTCGGCTAGGAAAGAGAACGCGACTGTTTTTGGGATAGTCATGGAGTTATTTTAATCGATTATCTTCAAAAAGGAAAAGCCATTATAGAAGCATAATACGCAACATTACTTGACAAGTTGAAGGCAGAATTTGCGAAAAAAAAGGCCACATTTGCAGAAAAAGGAAATCCTGTTTCATCAAAACAACCTCACACCTCAGTGGTTGCAATGGCGAAAATCCACGAATTACGGTTTGAACTGCCTGACTCACCAGATCTAGCCCCAAGAGAATTCTTTTTGTTCCCTCATCTGAAAATTGCGCTCCGAGGACATAGATTGTCGTCAAACGAAGAGGCAATTATTTTCCAAAGAAAAACGCCGAGTACTATTTGGACGGGTTACTTGTATCTTTATTAGGTCGGGAACTTTTTAGACCATCCTCGTAGATGGTTTTATTTTACGTCCTCCAACGTTAAGTCATATCAGACGATGAATGGAATGGGTGAAATGATGCTCAAATGAGCCCAGGGTCCATTGACCACCCTCGTAGATGCATGCCTACTAAGTTATTGATGTTTATCCAAAACATCTCTTCATTAAAGAACTTATTACTTCTCTTACCCAATACACAATCCTTTGATTAAGAGTTATCAGTATTTTTTTTTCAAAAAGTATAATTAAACATAGTATTAATGCCTAAGTAACTATATCCAAGAACATTTGGAGGTTATTATCACCTTAGAATTTAATTAAAATACCATAAGTTGGGAAATTGCTCGTTTGTACCACAAAATAACATTCGCAGTTAGAGCTCAAAACAACAATTAAGAAAACAAACTCATATATATATATATATATATATATATATATATATATATATATATATATTGACTTTGTGGGTTCGTGAAATGAAAAGTCCAATTGCACCACTCAAAAATTTTCTTTATTTCCACCGACTTACAGTTAAACTCCTGCCAATTAAACAGAATTACGTAATGCACACAATTACGATCCACCAGTTCGTCCGTTACAATTTCACTTGCACTCGTAATTACGTACAATCCTCCGATGCACTCACACAGTCTTCTCGTCGTACACTAGCACGTCAAGCACTGACTAACTCCTCTTGCCCGACGTGTTGCTTATATAGCGTCAGCTGGCCGATCTGGAAGGTTCTAGATTAGATGAAATATCCCGTAAGTTCGACAACACAGGTGGAACAGAAAGAGACGGCGCAGTGATGTTTTTTCCCCAGCACCCCTCGTTACTGCTATAAGACAAACGAGGGGAGCGTGGCGAACGCCGACCGTCTGCTGCTTGCCCGCTCTATAGGGTGTTCCAACGTTCGGGTGAAATGGTGCAGAACTCACAATAAAAATATTTAAAACCATATTTAAAGCATGGGTGTTATGCAAATAATGATAAAATGCATATAATATAAAAATAAATGAATTCCAGTTCCAATTAATGTATTTGCTTAACAGCTAAAATTTGCATTTGTTAGATTGTATTTGGAAGTTCGGCTTTCTAGTGTTCCTTTAACAGAAAGACGTTAGAAAATTAGCATTCATAGGTACAATTAGCAGAACTATGAAACTATACGATAAATGAAAAAAAAGTGAGAAGAACTTTTTTCCTTGTCAAACAAGAGTTGATCTGCGGCGCGGGGTGGGGCTTGTTGGCTGGCGCTGGCCTACCTACACCAAGGCCGCGGGTTGAAACCCGGCCCAGATCAGTGGTTTTTGAGTGTGCTCAAAAGAGACAGCCTGATGTCAGTATACTTCAGTGGAAGACAGCTTCGAGAGTTGTGACGTATTTGAGTCGGGAGCGAGGCAGCACTGCGTATGACGTCAGGCAAGAGCCGTGTAGCACAAAGTTGCCTATATAAATGGCACTGTGAGTACAGAATCTGAGGGTTCAGTCAGATGTAGGACACTCGATAACAACGATGTGGCTGTCACGTACCTAATGGAACTGTTAAATGTACAATGTGACGATTTATTGAAGGACAAATATACATACAAGAAAGATTTGGCTGATTTTTACAAGAATATCCCCCAAACCAGATGTACGAGGTTTTATTCACTTGCCGCACGTACATTGTGTAAGTTTGGCTCGACATATGTGTGCCAACAATTTTTTTCTGTTTTGAAATTAGCTAAGTCCAAACCCCGAAGTACTTTGTCGCATCACACTCTAACATGCAGTCTTCCGTTACAGATTTGCCAGACATTACGTCCTGACATTGATAAACTAGTTAAGGAAAAACGAAACAGGAAGTGTCGGAAAATCTTCATGTAATTTTGTTCTGAATTGGGGTCCTCTAATTTGCAGAGAAAATTACTTGATGTTTTACTTACTTCATAACATGCCTGTCCTTCAGATAAACTACGAGTTTAAAGTTTTATATATTTTCCCATAGCACAGAGCCAAAATGTAATTGTTTATAAACCGTGAGTAATTGTGTAATTAAAGCACTTAGTATTAATATTACAACACCCAAGATGTAAGTTGTACATATTATTAACACCCAATACGTTTCCTGTCTTTCCTACCCGCACACATCAAACTATCGCTTCCCCTTCGACAGAAGTAATCAGCGCGGTGACGTCAGACGCTAACTTGCCTTTCGTTCGGGAGCATATTTTGCGGTGAGAGCGGGCACAACGAACGTTACAACGTTACTACCTGTCTCCCCCTGATATATTTAGTTCTAAAAGAACTTCTGTGGGACGACGTTCCGGCACATCGATGTCACAGATATGATCCTGGCAATTCACAGTGTAGTAAACAAACATATTTTTTAATGCGGGAACCTACGAGGTAAGCAATTGAAGAGCTAACTTCGAAGGTGGCTTACATCCATGTTAAAGGTATCTCCAGAAAATGTTTTCTTTCAGATAAACTTTCAATTAGAATTATTACCAGTCATTACATCTGCAACTTTATTGTTGATATTGGCAAACTAAGTGACTAATGACCTTGTCTAATGACCTTATCATGAGAAGTAGTCACATGACCTTTTATTAATTTCTGGAAGTAAAAAATAATTTATGAATGTTATTATTTATAGATTTTCAAAATCATTGATATATCTGATACAGACCACCGTGAAAACAGGACAAAGAACATGTAAGTTATTTAACAATTTTGTATTTAAGACACTTTAGAAATAAGTGCTCAATTATAGGACATAACGTATATTACGAGGGCTGTTCAATAAAGAATGATCACAATTTTTTCTGACAACGCACCTTTTCTCATCCTCATAATTTTGATGGCCCTTCTCAAAATAGCCTCCTCCGAATGCGGTCCCAGCGTTTCTGCCAATCTTCAAAGACATGCTGGAAGCTATTTTTCGAGAGAACTTTCAAAATCGCCTCCGCAGCCTTCACCACTTCTTCTGATGATGGATAATGCCTCCCACGATGACGTTTCTTCAAGTTAGGGAATAGAAAAAAGTCACATGGGGCTTATCACGTTGATTTTTGCAAGATATTCAGCAGCAACATTGGCAATATGCGGCCGCGCATTATGGTGGTACAGCATCCAGCCTGCTTCACGACTAACATCAACTTTAACTGCATGCAGACCTGCATGCGAATGTCTTTTTGTTCGGGAATCAAGAGTCTTGGAACCTATAGCGCACAAACACGTCTCATGTGTGATGTTTCTGTCACCACCGTGTGGGTGGCACCCAATGAAATGTTCAGTATTTCAGAAAGTGATCTTAAGGTAATTCGTCGACCCTCTCTCACAATGGCAGCAGCAGTGTTGATGTTTTCTTCCGTAAGAGCAGTAACTGGAGCACCGAGTCCACCTTCCTTTGAAATTGATTGTCTCCCCTCTTTAAACATTTTAAACCACCTTCGAGCTGTGCTGTAGGGAAGAACAAACTCTCCATAGGCCTCCTGTAACATTGTATAGGCCTGAACTGAAGATTTGTTGAGAAGAATGCAGAATTTCAAAGTCGCACATTGTTCCAAGCGTGTTACCTCCATTGCAGCGGTAGGCGATACAGAACATGTCAGAACTTTCCTGGTTCGCACAGGCGGGAACCAGGGGTACCAACAATGAAACTACTATGGCGTGTTTGTTTCACATTAAGTTAACAGAATATAATAAGATTGAATTTTAGTGCGAAAAATTAGGACCGCTAAAAATTGTAAACATTCCTTATTGAACAGCACTCGTAATTACTTCGTAACTGCATTCAAACCAGCATTTAGTACGGCCATTCCGTATTTTAACATTTAAAGCAAATTACCATGGGATCTCGTAAAGCCTAATAAAACCTATAAAGCGTGTGATGTTTAAATTATTTTTAAATACCTCCGAGCTTATTGAAAAAATATAATAATTTCCTGAGAAGCTGTAGAAGACAAGAAACCCTACCCAAGTTTTTGAAATCAACTCCTTTGTTTCTTACATTCAGCCACAATATCGACATGGTGCAATTAAAAGCGAGGCAAACAACGTCGAAAGTCCGTTCATTCCCATAGAGAAACTGCTCTTGAGGTAAACAAACCGCCAGGAAGCCACTAAAAACCACCAGATTAACGGCGCTCTTCTCAAAGTTTCAACGGCGTTAATAGGACTTCATTGATTTTGCAGCGCGCGCTTTTGGAAGTTGACCAACTTTTACTCCGATCAACCACATCTCCAAACAGGCACAAGGTATTATGGTACCCATTAACTGTAAGAGGGTTGATGGCTCTTTGTTGAGATTTAGAAAGAGACCAGTGTTATGTGTTAAGTTTACAGAGAACAGAGGCATTTTAACCCTTTCACTCGCGACTACAAACATATCCCTAAGAGAGACCTTATATTTCAGTGTGACTGCTTCCTTCGTGTGCGCTGTGATGCGCCAAATGTCTTTCTCTGAATGATTTATATTTATGATTGTGCTTTCAATTTTTGCCTCCATTTTCTTTGATTTCGCTATTTACACAATAACTCCCTTTTTACTTTCTATACTACATACTTACATTAAGATTAGGATTGGGATCGGGAGGCCCGGGTTCGCTTTCCATGCCCGTTCTACCTGACCCATGGATTTTCCCAGGTCGCCAGACGAATGCTGGTTAAGGTAATTACATCCCCCGAATTTCCTATTCCTCCATTTCATCTCCATTATCATTTCACATCATCTCTCATCTGGTGGTCTCTTTCTGTGTAGAAGTGCCGGTGCGTGTCTCGGCGGTGTCCTGACTCCTTGGGTCGGCCGCCCACTGTCTCCTCTCGCGTCATCCTTCATCCCAGGGATACCCTAACTGGCGCTTAGGTACAATAAACTACAGGATTCGGTACTGCCACCAGCCATGATCTGTTGTGCCTATGCCCTCAAGTGGGGCATCCCCGGGATACATACTAGGGTTCTACGTAGGTCAGCTGTCACTGACCTCCCTCTCAGACCAGGGAGTTACCAAGCTGTCCCCGAAGAGCGCCCGGCGCCTCCAAGGCTCTTTCCATAGGACAAGATCTAGAAGCTAACAAGCCCCCACATCTGGTCCGAAAACACAAGACGGGTGGAAGTGAATACGCCACTTACACGCGCCAACCCCAAAGGGGAAGGCTACCGAGCAACGTCGGTAGGGCCACCTGGTGATCTAGCACACCTTCTACTAGCTATGCAGGCTAGTACGCGGGAATATATGGCTTCCCTCAACCCCGTCCGGAGACGTACCCGATCTCTCACGGGTATCGGAAACCACTGCCCCCTCAAGTCCAACCTAATCCGAACAACTCCCCTACAGGAGGGGCTCAGCGGTTCGGGCATCGCTGGAATGGAGCATGAAGCGAGAGGAAACAGAGGGCGGCTGTCCCAAGCAGCCACGACAGTGCAGAGGACAAAGTTTCTACGTAAATCTCCCCCGGTAGGCTATGACAACGGACATTCCCCCTACTGTGTTTCGGAGACCGGCAACCGACCTACCGGAGGAAGTGGTTCACTGGGAGCATATCATCCTGCCATGCTCCGCCGAGACACCCGCCGACACTTCTATCCTGAAAGAGACCACCAGATGAGAGATGATATGAAATGATAATGGAGATGAAATGGAGGGGCAGGACATTCTTGGAATGTAATTAATCTACCCAGCATTCACCTGGCAACCCGAGAAAATCCACCGAAAAAAACCCATAGGTCAGGTAGGTCGGCCATGGGAGTCAAACCCGGGCCTCGCAAATGCGGGCCGCATACGAAACCGCCTCAGCCATTCTGCTCGATTTACTTACATTAAGTAGGGGAATAATTGTGTCACTCTAAAATGCTATACTGAAATTCGAAAATGTCACCGGAACTAAATGTTTTAAAATACTATGATCGAAAAAAGTTTTTTTTAAAAAAAAGGCTGTATGTGACTGTAAACAGCATTATTCAGCAACCGACTTTTCGGTTGGTTAAATACTAAACTTGGCATTTAAGTTAAGCATCTTCAAGGAAATCCCGCACTCCAGAAAATCCTTTAGACACGAAACATTTTTCAAAATGTTTTATATTCTCTAAATTGCTCTTACGAGTTTTATCAAAAAGTCATATAGGTATTTAAGATGTTTTAACGACAAATGAAATGCATGCCTTGAATTTTCTGGAAATGTCCTTAGAATTCCTCTTCAGTGTGAATGGCCTTTATAACTGGCAAACAGCAAGAAAGAGAAGAAAGACAGAGAGAGAATGTTACTACATAAAAATGTAGATATGGTTAAAATACACAATTTATGGAAAACACAACTTTTTGTGGAGCGAACCATTTCCGAAATATTTATGTTATTTTTTTTCAGTTTTCCAACGCGTAGGTATGCGGTTTTCTTATAGAAACTCTTTATTCGCTTTTCTATGCCCAGGACATGAGAAAAGAATGGTATGCCAAGCCTTCACTTAGCTTCTAGCTCGTAAAATGGTTAAGTATCGCTAAAGCGTATTTTATTCTCATATTCTCATTGTACCTATAAGTAAATATGTAATAAGACCACTTCTACAAACGTCCATCCCGATTAGCATGGAGCAGATAGGAGATAAGCGTTTTAAGAATATTTGTGAGTGCACGCATCAGACACTTATATACAGGTAGTGCCTTGTTTAAGCTACCAATAAGCAGGCTAGATGTACTGAACACATTGTCATGAGAGGTACACACCGTGTTTATCTCACCCTAAATTCACAAAAGGTCTACAACATTCAACACAACAAATACACTAAAGAAAAGCAATGTACATTAAACTCACGCTAATACGGCCTCTCGGTAATCCGGCCCACATCCGTCCTCTTGTAGCTCGCATAATGTTAGAAGTAGAAATGCCGCGCTACAATGTGTCACAATGTGTCAACGATTTTATAGTTATTGCATGTCACTGTTTATGTTACTGAATTTGTGACTTTGTATAATCAGTAGGTATAAAGAATGTTTCAAAACGACAACGAACATATAGAAGTAGTAGCTCAGCTTCTATATGACACAGTTTTTACCAGCAATAGAGCCGCATAAAAAAAATCTTCAAAATGAGTGTGGATTAGGCAGGAACAACGATGCGTGCCTCACGCTGTCGGAGTTCGCTGGTATAGGTGACACACCAAGCCGCGTGCTGTAAATGTTTGTAAGCATACCGGCATACTCCACAGTAGCTTGCTACTCTTAAGATTTTCTGTGGGTTATGAAACCACAATAAAGAAGCTATTGCTTAATTATTGCTTATGAGTGTTTAACGTGTTCCAACATTCCATTACAGCAGTCAATGATGGCAAATAAGCTGGTGGACATATGCAACATATACTTTTAGAGGGAAGTTAATGTTAGTGAGGTTGAGGATGGAAGCATTAAATGATGAACAGAACAGAAAACAACATCAAAGAATTGTAGATAACTTAACGAAAAACTAAACGCCTTATACAATGAGTAGATCATTTTATTTGATAATACTAAATAAAGCATTTGTAACTGAAAAGGAATTTGTTGATATTTAAAATAAGTGGTTGAAAGTATTGTACAACTAAGATCATAACAAAATGCTCTGAAGTTAAACAAATAAATATTATCGTTATTGTAACTACTTTTACAATTCATATTTTTAATGAAAGTAAATTAATCGTGCGTCCGTTAAATTAACTCCCTTCAGCTCTTCCATTCATCAAAACCATATCCGTCATTTCGGCGTTCGTATAGCGCTTCATATTGCTTCGATTTGCTATGTAAGTACACGCAAAATCCTCCCTGTTAGGACGAAATGTGTAGTTTTACACTGAAGAGCAACCTTGCAACTGTCCGAGTCATTAGTCGACTTTTGCACAAGTAAGTGCCATTTGCCCCATTGCCTGAAAGGTAGACTAGGATCACTGATAAAGAGCAAGGAGTAATGTTTTTGTTTTCGTTGCTGGTGCGTCCCAATAACAACTTTTGTTGTAATATTTAATGCATAAAATGATACCTAACAGAACTTCGAAGCTGCAAGACCAAAATTAGGACTAGTTAAGTTATAAACTACGCAACGGCTATAATCGTTCGGTGTCGTTTTGGAACAACCTGTATACAATGGCATCTAAAAGAAAACACTTTACGCTAGACTTTAACAGAACTCAAAATGGTGAATTAGCTGTAAACCGGTTACGTGGTAAAGTATGCCACCGTCGCGTATCATCACCGCGGCAACCACAAAATCGCGATATGTCTCTTAGTGAGTGCTATTGTATGTTCAAACCAAATGTGTAAGTTTTGTATAAAAATTAATGTATCTTTGGACTAATAAAGCACAATGTGCAGCCAAACATTATGAAATAAAAAATCTGGCACTTTCGATAATCCGGCACACATTCCTGCAACGAATGGCCGGATTAACGAGTTTAGTGTATATGGTATCGTGGTTTCAACTGAAATAATAATTTTGTGGAGTTTTATTGCAAATATTTAGCACATTTACAACATAAACTTGAAGCAAAGCAGGCCACGCCGTGCCAGAGTGGTTAAGCCGCTCGGCACTCACCAAGGCTCTCGATTCCAGACGGCAACAAAGTGAGATTTGTAGTGGACAACACGGCGCTGAGGAGGGTTTTCTTCGGGATCTCCGGTTTCCCCAGCCATCTTATTCCACCGGTGCTCCATCTTCGTGTCATGTAGGCCACGCCATGGCTCAGTGGTTAGACCGCTTGGCTCTCACCAAGGCGGCCCGGGTTCGATCCCAGGCGCCCACAAAGTGAGATTTGTGGTAGACAACACGGCGTTGGGGCAGGTTTTCTCCGGGAGCTCCGGTTTCCCCCGCCATCTCATTCCACCGGTGCTCCATCTTCATCTCATGTATCATCAGTGTCACCGCCTGCGGTGCCGTATGTAGTAAAAGCGGGCGTTAAACACTACACATTATTTTCGTGTCATGTATCATCAGTGTCACCGCTTGCGAAGCAAAATGTGCTAAAAGCGGGTGTTAAATACTACAACGTTCATTTTTTGGAGTAAAGTAATCAAACAAGTATGCTACGGCCTGTAGAATAGAGTACGTAAATTAAAACTATATACGCCGAATAGCACACATTGAATAATCCAAGATAAAGCTCATTGTCTCTCCTAAGAAAACACACCTGGCAGCCGTCTCCCGAACAGTGGATAGCCGCCCCATTAGTCTGACTTAAATAAGACCTATAGCCGGCAGGAAGCTCCATTTACATTGTTTCACCATGAATATTTCCGAATTTTAAAGTGTTATACTTATTATTATATTCAGAAAAATCTCTAAACACCTATATTTCAAACAGTTTTAACATTAAGGTGACAATATAGTCGAAGTACAATTCAATGGGTGAGGATAAAAACAGGGTAATCATCAATTACTCTAAAAAAGTAAAAAGTTGCATACTTCGATTTACTGCAAAAATTGCAACACATCCTCTCTGAATGTCATTTGTTTAGAAACATTTCTGTTTAACGCTGCCGATAGGTTATTTTTATTAACAATATATATTTTCCTTTTCCTCATTTTACCGGTTTTATTGTTCCATTGGATTACTGCTTGTTTCCTGTATTTTTATTTATATACACCATAAACATAAACAGCAATGCCCAAATGTCTGCCTCACGTTCAAGAGGTCCCGAGTTCGAATCTCGGTCAGGTGAGTTACCTGAATAAGTATTTTCCGGGGTTTTCCCATATCCTTTAAGACGGATGTCAGGTAACTGTAAGCTCCATGGACCCTGGACTCATTAGACCATCATTTTACCCAATACATTCACCGTCCGATATCACGTTGGAGGATGTGAATTACAACTAAAAAACCAATGCACAAGGTGGAATTCGAAACCGCGCACCCCTACGCGGCGGACGCTAGAGATACATAGACATACTAGCGACCATGGCTACGAGAGTCAGCAGAATCACATCAGTGCCGCCCATGGGACGCAATTTCACATTTTTTATCTGAAAATACATACCTAGATATTTTTCTTTCCCATAATCAGTTTCCATTTAATTGCTGTTTGTTTTCTGTATATTTTACACGTAGATATAAATACCCATGCCTAGGGCGCGACACGAACACGCAATTCGACCACGGCTATGAGGGCCGGTATTTAACAACCATGTCCAAGGAGGGACACGAACTAGAAATGTGGCCAAGGCTACGAGGGCCGGTAGCATCACATCAGTGCCGCCGAAGGGCCGCAACTTAATCTTTTATTTCCAAAAATATATGCCTATATATTTTTCTTTCCCATATTTTACTGTTTTTGTTTCCAATAGATTGGTGTCTGTTTCTGTACTTTTTACACATATACACTGAACACATAAATAACCAAGCACAAGGGCAGACTCGAACCCGCAATTCCACTACGGCTACGATCGCCAGCATTCAACAGCAATGCCCAAAGAGGGACTCAAACCTGGAATTCAACCACGGCTACAAGAGCCGGCATTTAACAACCATGCCCAACGAGGGACTCGAACCCGCAATTCCACCACGGCTACGAGCGCCGGCATTTAAAAACAATGTCCAAGGACGGAATCATACCCGCAATTTGGCCATGCCTACGAGGGCCGGCATTTAATTACCATGCCCAAGGAGGGACTCGAACGCACATTCTGGCTATGGCTACGAGGAACGGAATTTAATTACCACGCCCAAGGAGAGTCTCGAAACCGCAATTCGACCACGGCTACGACCCTCATTTAATTCCCATGCCCAAGGAGGGACTCGGACCGCAATTTGGTCATGGCTACGAGGACCGGCATTTAATTACATTGCCCAAGGAGGGACTCGATCCCTCAATTCCACCACAGCTACGAGGACCGGTATTTAATTACCATGCCCAAGGAGAGACTCGAAACCGCAATGCGACCACGGCTACGAGGACCCGCATTTAATTACCATGCACAAGGAGGGACTTGAGCCCGCAATTCCATCACAGCTAAGAGGACCGGCATTTAATCGCCATGTACTGGAACCCGAAAAATGGCCATGGCTACGAACACCGGCACTTAATCACCATGCACAAGGAAGGACTCGAACCCGCAATTCAACCGCGGATATTAGGGCCGGCATTAAACAACCATGCCCAAGGTGGGATCCGAACCCGCAATTCGACCACGGCTACCAGGACCAAAATTTCATTACCATGCCCAAGGAGGGATACGCACCCGCAATTCGACTACGGCTACGAGGGCCGGCATTTTACAACCATGCCCAAGGAGGGACTCCAATCCGAATTTCTACCACGACTACGAGGGCCGGCATTTAATAAAAATTCCCAAGGAGGGACTCGAAACCGCAATATGTCTACAGTTACGAGGACAGGCATTTAATAACTACGCCCAAGGAGGGAGTCGAAACCGCAACATGCACAAGGAGGCACTCGAGCCCGCGATTCCACCACAGCTACGAGGACCGGCATTTAATTACAACGCCCAAGGAGGGACTCGAACCCGCATTTTGGCCATCGCTACGCAGACCAGCATTTAGTTACAACTCCCAAGGAGGGCCTCGAACCCGCAATTTGGCTATGGCTACGAAGACCAGCATTTAACTACAATGCCCAAAGAGGGACTCGAACCCGCAATTTGGCCATGGCTACGAGGGCCGCCATTTAACAATGCTCAAGGAGGGACTCTAACCCGCAATTTGGCCATGGCTACTAGGGCCGGCATGATCACATCTGGATCGCTGATGGGCCGCACCTTAATGTTTTTTATCTAAAAATATAGGTATACCCATATATTTTTCTTTCACATAGTTTACTGTTTTTTGTTTCCATTTGAATGGAGTTTGTTCTGTGTACATTTTACACGTATTTCCTACACACATAAACATACATGACTAGACAAGACTCGAACGCGCAATTCGATCACGCCCACGAGGACCGGCATTTACCAACTATGCCCAAGGAGGGACCCCAATCCGCAGTTCTACCACCACGAGGGCCGGCATTTAACAAAAATGCCCAAGGAGGGACTCGAACCCGCAATTTGACCACGGCTGCGAGCGCCAGCATTTAACAACAATGACCAGCGAAGGACTCGAAGCGGCATTTTGGCCATGGCTACGAGGGCAGGCATTTAATTACCACGCCGAAGGAGGGAGTCGAACCCGCAATTCGACCACGGCTACAAGGGTCGGCATTTAATTACCATGCGCCAGGAGGGACTTGAGCCCCCAATTCTACTACAGCTAAGAGGACCGGCATTTAATTTCCATGCACTCGAACCCGAAATATGGCCATGGCTACGAGCACCGGAATTTAATCGGCATGATGTGGCCGCGCTGTGGCTCAGTGGTTAGACCGCTTAGCTCTCACCAAGGCGGCCCGGGTTCGATCCCAGGCGACCGCAAAGTGAGATTTGTGATGGACAACACGGCGCCGGGGCGGGTTTTCTCCGGGATCTCCGGTTTCCCCCGCCATCTCATTCCACCGGTGCTCCATCTTCATCTCATGTATCATCAGTGTCATCGCCTGCGGTGCCGTATGTAGTAAAAGCGGGCGTTAAACACTACACATTTCATTTTAATCGGCATGAACAAGGAGGGACTCGAACGCGCAATTTGACCACGGCTACGAGGGCAGGAATTAAACCATACCCAAGTTGGGACTCGAACCCGCAATTTGACTACGGCTACTAGGGCTGGTATTTACCAACCATGCCCAAGGAGGGACTCCAATCCGCAATTCTACCACGACTACGAGGGCCGGCATTTAACAACAATGCCCAAGGAGGGACTCGAACCCGCAATTTGACTACAGTTACGAGGACCGGCATTTAATAACCACGCCGAAGGAGGAAGTCGAACCCACAATTCGACCACGGCTACAAGGGCCAGCATTTAATACCATGCACAAGGAGGGACTCGAGCCCGCGATTCCACCACAGCTACGAGGACTGGCATTTAATTGCCATGCACAAGGAGGGACTCGAACCCGCAATTTGACCACGGCTACGAGGACCGACATTTATTTACCATGCCCAAGGAGGAACTCCAAACCGAAATATGGACATGGCTACGAGCACCGTCATTTAACCACTATGCACAAGGAGGGACACTAACCCGCAATTCGACGAAGGCTACGAGGACCGACATTTAATTACCATGCGCAAGGAGAGACTCGAACCCTCAATTCGACCACAGCTACGAGGTCCGGCATTTAATTAGCATGCTCAAGGAGGGACTCGAACCCTCAATTCGACCACAGCTACGAGGTCCGGCATTTAATTAGCATGCCCGAGGAGGGACTCGAACCCGCAATTTGGCCATGGCTACGAGGGCCGGCATTTAACAACAATGCCCAAGGATCACATCAGCATCGCCGATGGGCCCCAATTTAATGTTTTCTTTTTCTAAAAATATAGGTATGCCTATATATTTGTCTTTCCCAAGGTTTACTGTTTTTTGTTTCTATTTGATTGGTGTTTGTTATGTGTACTTTTTACAGATATTCACTGTACACATAAGCACACATGACAAGACGAGGCTCGAACCCGCAATTCGACTACGATTACGGGGTCCAGCATTTAACACCCATGCCCAAGGTGGGACTCGAACCCGCAATTCGACCACGGCTTCGAGGACCGACATTTAATTACCATGCCCAAGGAAGGACTCGAACCCGCCATTGGACTACAGCTACGAGGGCAGACATTTAACAACCATGCCCAAGGCGGGACTCGAACCCGCAAATCGATCATGCCTACGAGGGCCGGTATTTACCAACCATGCCCAAGGAGGGACTCCAATCCGCAATTCTACCTCGACGACGAGGGCCGGCATTTAACAACCATGCCCAAAGCGGGACTCGAACCCGCAATTCGACTACGTCTACGAGGGCCGGCATTTAACCGGTAGGACTCGAACCCGCGACCCTATACGCGCCGCAACGCTAGAGACACGTTCTAGCGACCATGGCTACGAGGGCCGGCATATCGCTGTTGTTTTTCATGGCAGTAAGTCTACTGCCGCTCTTAAGCACACTTGAAAATAGTCGGTCTGGGCAGGATCTGAACCCGGCACCTTGGCCTAATCAACTCAGCCACCCAGACCGACACAAAGCCTGCTCTAAGATAGAAACCTAGTAAGTTTGTAACAATTTATCGAAAACAAGTCATTTGTAAAGCAAAATTAGACTCGTTTTTCACTTCAGGCAGATGGTGTATCTGTGTAAGGTGTCCTTAACGGTATTTTATTTCTATATATGCTAGAATCTAAGGCAGATTTCTTTTACTGCCATTTGCAAAGGTCGACCATTCTCAGTTCTGATAAAATGTTACGCAGATACTTTTCCTGTGCCCCTATTCAATTTCTTTTTTCATAATTTTCAAAAATAAATTTCACAGTAACTATGGTTTGGAAAGCAATTCCGTACGTTAAAAATGGCTCTATATTATTGTGGTGCTGTCACTTTTATCACAAGAGGCCTGGTTTTACGAGGAACTTTACATGATATGTGCGACAACATTTCTCTACTGAAACTAATTCCATTATCACTTCCAGGTGGAGACAACCAAACACAATGTGTCAGATCAAACACATTTCCAAATGCCCCGGGCTATGGACTCCCAACAAACGTTCATCATCATACAAGCAAATGCGGTTCTTTTAAAATAATGAATTACAAATTGCAACCGCAAACGTATGTGTACTCATCATGCAAGTGAAGGGGGGAAAAAACCGTGCTATTCAGTTCTATTGCAGGACGACGCCTCTTAAAAGATAGAAGAAAAGAGACACAAACCCTACTTTAATCACACACTTCAAACAGATAAAGAGTGTGATCTGTGTTGCCGACAGCGACAAAGGTAGTGAAGTATCTCGCAACAAAAGGTTGTGAAGAGCAGGCCATGTTTTGTTATCCGAACTAACAACCACATCTGAAGAGAGGCGATGGATCTCGTTTTACAGAAGAGTATATCAAAGAATATCTTCTGCCTTCTACTGCAGCTCAGCAATCATTCTCCGAGCTGATGTTCTCGGTAGACCAACTGATGCTTGTGAAGCATAACAGTTTCGTAACAGTCAATATACTTCAAAATCAGTTTTGACCAATATAGTTTTAACGAATGCAGCCATAGTAGTTGAAATTCTGTTAACAGGAATAAAGGAGGAGTTAGTTTCGGAAAAAAACTTGAGGATAGCAAGTAAAATGTAATTTTTAGCATTTAAGAGGTGTTTTTATGTTCGGTGCGAAACTAAGTGCAAAGGATGTTTACAATAGCGCATTTTAATAAACCCAAACTACTGCATTTACAATACAACTTATGGAGAATTTAGTGTCATGTGGGCATGTTGGCGATAGTAGCTCAGTTGGTTAGAGCAGCCGCACGGAGAGCAGGAGATCCGTGGTTCCAATTCCGGCTATGGCATTGAATTTTCGGGTCTGGTTCTACTCATTGAAACCTTAGCCTACACACGGCTAGTGTGGAAGATATGATTATTTCCAATACAACTGAAGTTCCGTAGTACATAGCTAACATCAACTATAAACATTATTTTTAAAAAGGTTTTCTATTTTCCTCAGGTTGTTTTTCTACCCGCTACGTCACGCCACCGTTTCATTAGCAGAATGTTAGGCTTTGATTTCTCACATCTTTTGTTTTAAATTGAACATATTTTATCGACGATAGTGTTTATTTATCCACCTCCTATTCTTGCTATTAGCATGGGAAGCTGGAATTCCTGCATTCCGAGCGTTTTACATGTTTTAGTATAGATAGGTAGTAAAAATTACTCAATTCTACTCTATCGATAGGTATATTTACTCTTAAGAAATCCAAAATAATCATACTTAATGAAGAGATTTAAATTTAAATCGTGCCGTCTTTACTTCCCTTATTTCTCAATGTTTTACTTACGATTTAATTCATGCAGCACGCGAACAATATTTCGGCACAAACCACCTTCAGCTGATGACTGGCTTGGTCAGTACTACCATTGACTTGCATACATTTTTCATAAAAATATCTAATAGCTTGTACATGTCGCAGTTTAACAGAACACTGTTACAGAATATAAAACATTTTGGAAAATGGTCCCGTAATAAGTATCTTTCAATGAAGCATTTTTTCATTTATTTGTTCCATTTATACCCCGCCTTTAACTCCAATGGTCATATCGGCGGCCGTTCTCCTTTGGAACATATCGAAGGTGTTAACTCGGAATCGTGGGGTTTTAATCATTAGATCACGCACACAGTGGGTCTCTTATTCATACTTCCAGATTCTGGAGAAGACGAGGAATTATCTTGGTCGCAGAAAAATTACCACTCCCACTGCCGAGGAATCGAACCCGGAACCCCTAGCACGGCAGGCAGGTGCTTCACCGACTGAGCTACGGGGCCAGCCATGAAGCATTTATTGTTTCAAGCTTCGTGAGGCATTCATAGAAGACGCTGAACTGAGACAAGAATTTTGGTACGTCGCTTTCCATGTATGTATGTTTTCGTTTTTTAGTTATCCTGAACACAGACAGGCCGTGCCGTGACAGAGTGGTTACACCGCTGGACTCTCGTCAAGGTGGCCGGCGTTTGATCCCAGGTGACCGCATGTGAGATTTGTGGTGGACTACACGGCGCTGGAATCCGGGATCTCCGGTTCCCTCCGTCATCTCATTCCACCGGTGCTCTGTCTTCATTATTACATATCATCAGTGCACCGCCTGCGGTGCCGTATATAGTAATAGCGGACGTTAAACACTACACATTCATGCATTCATTCATTCACTCATTCATTAATTCATTGTACAAAGACGCGTGCGCGTGCACGCACGCACTCACGCAGACAGACTTTTTCCCAAAAATGCCTTTTCTTGGTTCAAAAAGTCTCAAAATATGTAAGCATTTCCAGTAAAATCTCGGTATCAAAATTCAGGTGAAGTAAAGTACTTCCGCTGTTGTATGATGTCAATGAACTTTTTATTTGTCCAGTATGAAAGACGGTTTTAGGTGTTGATGTATTCTATTGTTTGTTTACTTCGTGGACTAATTGTGATAAAATGAATGTATGGGGCATTTGGAGTTTATCGTAGGTACAGAACATCATGTCAGATCTATATTTTTTCCTAATTAAAAGTAAGTTAAGGAAGTGTGATATTTACAAGTCTTGCTTAATTTGTAAGCATTTCTACACAAAGCCAAATCAATAAGGTAACGCGGATGGAAGGATCTCGTTATAGCAATACCATTTTTCGTGCATTAAAAAATTTCTTGAATATTGTCGCGAGCCAATTGTTGCGAGGAGGCGCGGCCAGCGCGCACAAAGAGAGTGCAACGCGGAGATAAAAGCTTGCCGAAACGGAGGGGGATGGAGACAGATGTCTAGAGGTTTCGTCTTTCTTCTGGTGTCATCTTGATTGTTACAGAAAATTCCGGTAATTTCATGAATAGCGAGTGAAGCTATAAAGGGAAGCCGCGGCTCCCCAGTGTGAAACAGTCGTATTGGAATCGTACGCGTGCAGCTGTTGTTTGAAAGTGAACTCTTTTGTTTGTGGTCGGCGACGTCGCAGGTTGTATTTGTGTAAGTTACGTAATTCTGCTACTGTAAGGGTTGACCAAAGTATGTTTCTACGGAAATAAAGAGCTTTTTGGATTTCTGAAAACGAATCCAGAGTCACAATATACACATCAGATTTTTACTTTTTTTACTGTTTTAGCTAGTACGTTTAGAAGGTATTGCATTCCATAAAACGCTCGATGTCGAGATTTCACGGAAATACATGCTTCGAGTATAAATCCAGAATCCGAAAAAAAACATTTTTAGTAAAACATCCGTGTGTGTGTGTGCGTGTGTGCGTGCGTGCGCGTGTGTGTGTGTCTGAACAGCTTAACCCCAAAACGAAATGTCACATAAATGCCAAACTTTGTATTTCGGTTTAGCATCTTATAAGGATATGACATGATGATTTTCAAGGGAAAAAATTTCACCTACTTACATAAAAGATTCTTCGAAGTTTATGATTTTCTCAAAACTATATTTTGCGATTTTTATTAAAAATCGTACATTTAGGATATTTCATGGCATATAAGACAACTGAAATCTTTTTTTTAAATAATAATGTTGTATCTATGACTTTTAGACAAAAAGGGTTATACAAAATCTCTTTGAAACGTACAACTTATTTCAAAAATCTTTTATGTAGCATTAGCCATTTCTAAGATATATGCTGGTATTGTACTGAATGTTTCATTACCTTTGTCATTTGAAAGCGCTTTTGCTATCTAGTTGTTTATAGTGATGTCATAGAAAGGGAATGAAATTTCTAGGCCCATCATATAGCGACTAGATTTTAAGCATATTATTACTGACTCAGTTTTCTCTATCCCGCTTTACGTATAAGGAAATGTGTAATTCAACTATTTTTGTAAACGCTCATCTCGATTTAGCATGAAGTATATAAAAAATAGGCTTTCGTAAAAACAGTTTGTGGAGACTATAAAACTAAACGATAGGTAGAAAAAGTCATATGACTATAAGCTACGGATGTTTTAACTCTGAGGCGCACACATCCCCGCAAGTTTAAGCTACTACACTATTTCAAATTGCGCCAATCCATGATAAACTTACTTATAGTCATTGAAAGTAGTACGACTGTCATAATCATTCTTACTCTAGATGATTAATTAGTTTTTATGCAATATTTACCAGTGGCGACTCGTGCCGAAGATTGACAGCGTGCTGCGGGAATAAGTCCAAGCAACTTAACTAGTTTCGAAAAATGAAGTCTCTGTGCCGATGCTTCTTCATGGTATAAAAATAATTTCTATTGCCTTTCGCTTTTTGCTCAATTTTTAGATCGGATGTTGGTCTTACTAACATTTTTATACTAAGCCTTTCTTCTAATGCTCTCGTTGAAAAGGGAGTTTTCAGAAGTTCATTAACCGTGTTCATTATTTATTGGTTGAAGTTTTCGTAATATTAAATTACTCATACACTGAATAAAGTGAATCTATAACACGTTTCATACTCAAAAAAATAAAGAAACTGATATAGCCACTAAATAACGTTACACAAAGAAATACTTGGATACAATGCGAGCATGCGAACCACACATGCAGTTGTTATGAGGGATTCTCGTTATGTTCGCGGGAATGGAGTATCGTGCCAACATGGTAAGTACATCACAAACAATCTGATCTGCGATTTAACAAGCATTTGGTATTGGATCTCTTTACGTAAGAAGAATGGAATTAGTTTCTAGAACTAAAATATAAAGCAATGATAGATCGTTTAATGATATTCAATGTATATTCAAGTTCTACAGCTGTAACTATGAGTGTTGGTGGACCAACCGTGTAAGCGTATGAGCACCGCGCAACACCCAGATGCAACACGCATTTGTGCGAAGGTCTAAGGAACTTAGGACATCGGGGAGGCAAAAGGGGAAGATTGTACGTATGCGCAATACTGATTACCGAGCTTGCTGGCTCTCAGTACGTTGAAGTCAAGGATGCGTTCCATTAGTTACGCAGGAATTTTCCATGCATCAAGAGTTCATCATTGGTAGTACTCGATTTCTTACACTTATAATAATGCATTATTTACATGGTCTTTTAAAATTTCTACATTTCGATTTATAAAACACAAAAGAGCGTGCTGCAGCAATGCAGCACGTAAGAATGAGCCAGCCCTGATGTTTACTTCGAGAAGTGTGGCACAATTAAGACGAATAAATAATGAAACACTGCTGTGAATATTTTTGCTCATGAGCATACTGCATTCTGATTATACGGAGCTTAAAGCAATGAAGCTGCAAACGAACTTAAATCAAAATCCCGAACGTACACAAGGCTTAATCCCAACATTCTTTTACAACTTTACATTTGTGTGTATATATAAATATTGGTTAGCCACGAGAAGAATGGAACAAACAACGGATTCAATTTCCGCCCACGCGATACAGAACTCATATATCACGCGATCGAATCCTGACGGACAAACGCAGCATTTTCTTCAACTTGGGCAATCCAATTCCTCGCAGGTTTGCTATCTGTTCTCTCCAGACCAGATGCTCCAGTCCGTTTCTCCTAAAACGAAAGGAGTTTCCGGAAAGAGTAGGGCATATATTGCCAAGAGTTTCTTTAGATAAATGGGACAAAGGAATCTAGCGCTGACAGGAAGAAATGTGATTTGTTTTCCAACTAAACCAGGTTAACTCAACAATACAGAGAAACCCCTGGGAAAAATAGTACAGTAGAAATACACAGTTAACGTTTATGATTCTCCAGACAACGTCTTCAAGACCCTTACAGCACGGAAGTAAATCTCAAACTTTCCTTTCTTTGTTATCTTGTTTCTAACGTTCTCGTTTTTGTTCCTCTCTTCTTATTTCTACCTTACAGCATCCTTCAAACGACTGTGAAGTTGTGACCAGAGTAGATAATACACACTTATTTAGTATAGCATCACGTGCGATGTCGATTCTCGGGTTTTTTCTACAGGTTATACAAATGGTGAACCAGACCACCCTAACTGTAACTGAACACGAAAAATGCGGCATTAAAATTTTCGAGACAAGAGTATTTATAGATGAGAATGGAAGTGAGTACCATTACTAACAGATTTTCGGGCAAATAAATTTAGCAGGAAACTTTATTCATTCATTGTTTATCAAGAAACGAAAAAAATACAAAAAGAGAGCATCCAAACCCAGAAGTAGTATTCATAACGTAATGCTACAAAAATAAAATAAAATGTTTAATGTCAAAAGAAATTCAAATGGCTGTGTACAATACGATGACTCTTGGTCTTTGTAGCTAATGAACAAATTGTAAACGTTAAAAATGTGATGCGTTGTATTTACGTGACTTTCTCTACTCACTCATTTACAAACGCTTCTTAAAAACAGTTGTTCTTCTGCTTATGTACTTCTTCTTATTACAAATAACAATCATTTGAGGTGTAAGAAGACGAATGACAATCGCTATGTGATGTCTTTGAATCAGTGTTCCCTTTGTAAGAATACGAGAGAAAGAGAAATAAAACAGGAATAGCATCTAGCACATGAGAAAAGCATTAACTATTTGAAAATGCATAACAATAGCAAAGAATGTCTTGGAAATGGTTAACGCCGCAAAATACGTACGAGGGCTGTCCAATAAAGAATGATCACAATGTTTTTGACAATATACCTTTACTCTTCCTCATAATTTTGATGGCCCTTCTCAAAATAGTCTCCCCTGAATGCGAAGCACTTGTCCCAGCGTTTCTGACAGTCTCCAAAATCGCCTCTGCAGCCTTCACCACTGCTTCTGATGATGGATAATGCCTTCCACGAAGGCGTTTCTTCAAGTTAGGGAATAGAAAAAAAGTCACATGGGGCTAAATCCAGACTATAGGGATGGTGACGGATGCACATCACGTTGATTTTTGCAAGATATTCAGCAGCAACATTGGCAATATGCGGCCGCGCATTATTGTGGTGCACATTCCAGCCCTCTTCACGGAAATGTGGCCTTTGCGCCTGATATGGACATGCAATGTTTTCAGGACATCCCTGTAGTATTGTTCAGTTACTGATGTGTGTGCAGGTACAACATGCTGATAAACCATTCCATGAATATCAAAGAATAAGATCGCCATAACTTTCCCAGCAGAAGCAAACACTTTTCCTTTTTTGGGGATTGGTGATGAAGGAGATTTCCACACTGAGCTTTGCTGTTTGCTCTCAGGATCAAAATGATGTAGCCAAATTTCATCAGCAGTGATTGCGTTTGAAACAACCTCCGGATCTTCCTCTAACATCAACTTTAACTGCATGAAGACCTGAATGCGAATGTATTTTGTTCGGGAATCAAGAGTCTTAGAACCCGTCGCGCAAAACACGTCTCATGTATAATGTTTCTGTCACCAACGTGTGGGTGGCACACAGTGAAATGTTCAATATTTCAGAAAGTGAGCTTAAGGTAAATTCGTCGATCCTCTCTCACAATGGCAGCAGCAGAGTTGATGTTTTCTTCCGTAAGAGCAGTAACTGGAGCACCGGGTCCACCTTCCTTTGAAACTGATTGTCTCCCCTCTTTAAACATTTTATACCACCTTCGAGCTGTGTTGTAGGGAAGAACAAACTCTCCATAGGCCTCCTGTAACATTGTATATGCCTTAACTGAAGATTTGTTGAGACGAAAGCAGAATTTCAAAGCCGCATTATTGTTCCTCGCGTGTTATCTCCATTACAGCGGTAGGCGATACTGAACATGTCTGGCCCGCCTTGGTAGCGCAGTGGTAGCATGTCTGCCTCCCTTTTAAGAGGTCCCGAGCTCGAATCTCGGTCAGGGTGAGTTACCTGGATAAGATTTTTTCAGGGGGTTTCCCTTATCCTGTAAAACGAATGTCGGGTAACTCTAAGCTCCATGGACCTCGGACTCATTTGAGCACCATTTCATCAATTCCATTCATCGTCCGAAGTGGCTTAACGTTGGAGGACGTAAATTACAACAACAAAAATGTCTGAACATGTCTGGTTCTCACAGACGGGAACCAGGAGTACCAACAATGAAACTACTGCGGCGTGTTTGTTTCACATTATGTTAACACAATATAATAAGATTGAATTTTAATGCGAAAAATTATGACCGTAAAAAAGTATGATCATTCTTTATTGAGCAGCCATCGTATTTCACAGAGATTGCGTACTTTAACGAGATCTAATGTGTGTGTGTGTGTGTGTGTGTGTGTGTGTGTGTGTGTGTGTGTGTGTGTGTGTGTGTGTGTGGCAAGATTCTGTATTTTATGGTTTACCAGTTATATGAAAGTCATCCAGAATAAAGAAGAATTCACATATTATTCTCAGAAAGATCAAAATATGCATTTTATTTGTCAGGTAAATCACACACACACACACACACACACACACACACACACACACACACACATGTGGTGTCATAATCAGAATCATTAAGACATTTTTGGAGAAGAAGGGACATTTCAAAACATTCTTACTGTATAAAAGGGTAGAGTCAGACTGAAAAATTCAATGCCATAGCGTCACGAGTCAGTTGGAGAATTTAATGTCATGTTGGCACGTTGGCCATAATAGCTCAATGGTTTACAGCGGCTGGACGCAGACCAGAAGATCCGTGGTTCAAATCCCGGCAATGGCATTGTATTTTTCAGTCTGGCTCTACCCTTTCATAGTGCGTCCTGCACACGGCTAGTGTGAAAGAACAATTAATTTCCATTGACTGTACCTAATAGTGGTTCGAACTATAAAGCCCGGGCCTTAAAGAACTTACAGCATGGTAAGTCGCCATTGGAGTAGTTGTCTCATGTGTTTATGCGCCCCTCAAAATCCAACCTCTGTGGTCCTCGTCCCGAGGGGCGGACAACAGTAAGTAGGGGACTGACTGATGGGGTAATGTACGGCGGAGACTTGGTGTACCCGGGACCGCTACGGCTACCGAGAAGGCCCATCAGTAACCCCGAAAACTGGCAGAAGAGCCTCTGGTCTAATCTCTTAAGTGGGTTCCTCTGCGAGGATGTAATTTCGAATGCCCAAAACCTGGTTCACTTCGGTGTTTAACCCTTTCTCCCGAACTGGACACATATCTGAAAGATGTCATGCGCACAAGGCGAAAGGGGTGACTGGGTAACGCGTAACTCCCAGCCCCCAGTTATCGCGTACGACTGTGTTCGTATCCGCTGATAAAGGTCAGTCCCGGGGAGCGGCCATTGCATGAGCTGTTACACTCCTGAATGCGATTGGGTCCTACTGTCTTAACACTGGGAGGTGTGACCCTAAGGTCAGCAAGGTCCAGGGCAGGACTCTCACCTAAGCCGGGGTGGCGCCAAGGATGTGAGCACGCAATCGGTGACGTTTGCAATGGTGGAGGATACTACCACTATGATGCACTCTATTAAAGGTGTGAAGGTTTGTGTAAAGGAAGTAGTTCAGTCCGTTGGTCCTCGCTACTTAGTAATCACCAGAACAGAGGAAGGAAAGAACTTCATGTCTCTTAACCCTTTTGTTATCCAGAAAGGCTTGGATAAGATAGCTCGACCTGTGAAGTCCTCTACAAGATCCAGAAACGTTCGTTGGACGGTATGTCCAATGAGGATATACAGGAGAATCTCAAGGACCAGGCTGTTACAGCTGTTTATCGGGTTCAGCGACGAGACCGAGAGCAACTAGTGCCTACACGTACCCTGTTCCTGTCCTTTGATCGGGTAGATCTCCCACAAAGGATTAGGGCAGGGTATGAGACCATCGAGGTAAGGCCATATATACCCAACCCACTAAGGTGTTTCAAATGTCAGCGCTTCGGTCATACGAGCGATTTTTGCAGCGGTGTGCCAACATGCGTGCAGAGTGGACTGTCAAAACACGATGATGCCTGTTCAACCCCGGCAAAGTATGTTAATTGTGTTGGCGAACATCCATCCAGCTCCAAAGAGTGCCCACACTTTCTAGAGGAAAAGGCGATACAAGATATCTGGTTTAAGGAGAGAATATCCTTCTCTGACCCGAAAACTCTTGCGTACTTGACTACCCTCCGTCGCCAGGTCCGGTAGATACAGCTCCATTGCAGCTAAGCCGATACCGAGAAAGGAAATCCCAACACAGACCAGCGATTGGGTAGCTATCATTTTCGACAAGATCCTTACTCCCACACCGGCTACGTAGCCCGCAAAATTCTCTAAATTGGCCCGTGCTTCACCTAAATCGACGACGGAGCAGAAGCCAGCACTGTCACCGCCGAAGACGTCTACGTCAACATCCAAGACCGCCAAGGTTGTCGTTTATGAAGAACCAGCCCTGAAGCTCAAGACCACCTACCAGAAATCCCATTTCCTCAAGGATACGGGTTCCACTGCCAGAAGGAAGAAAAGTTCGAGGGCATCTCGCAGTAGCTCCTCTGAGGTGTCATCTGGTGAGGACTTAGATCGACGTCTGTCACCATCGTCGATATCCCTGTCCAATCGGTTCGGGGTCCTTGAACCTAAGAGGGTAAAGGGACCTCGTCCGTAGAAGAGATGGTCCAAGAGGATGCGGAACACACTGCAAGAACAGCAACGAAGAAGCGGCAAGATAAACCGGATGTGAATTAGCCCTACACCAAAAAAGGGGTAAATTGATTCGGCCACCGTTGAAGTCGTCCTAATGTAGACCAACTTTTATGTCTTATTTTCATAGTTCCAATGGCTATCCTACAATGGAACATACGAGGTTTAAGAGCACATCGACCAGAACTCGAACTTCTGCTCAGTAACCATAACCCCTTGTTGGTATGCTTACAAGAGACTAAGCTACGACCTCAAGACTCTACAACCACTGAGGTGTGATATTGAAATAGAATAGGCCTTCCTGCTCACGGGGGCACTATGATGCTCCTCAGCGATGACATATTTGTAGATGCGTTACAGCTACAATCTGACATAGAATCTGTAGCTGTAAAGGATTAAGCTGCACTCAATCAAATTTTGCATTTGCAATGTATATCTACCGCCATCAGATCACCTCTCGTTAACTGACCTTGAAGATCTGGTTTCCCAACTATCAACACCATTTCTCATAGTGGGAGACTTAAATGCCGATCACCCACTTTGGGCCTCAAATCGGACATGTTCGAGAGGGAACCTCATTACAAAATTCTTGGAGAGCAATAACTTGGTACTCCTAAACACCAGAGAGCCAACGTTCCTTTCAGACACCTTTAACACCTATTTCCACATCGATTTGACAGTGTGTTCATCCGAGTTAGCAGTTTCATTACAGTGGAACGTCATCTCTGATTTACATTCCAGCGACCACTTCCCATGTCTTCTTACTCTCTTAGTACAAGATGTGTCTCCCTCGCGTATCGCTAGGTCACGCTTTGATCGTGCCAACTGGAACCTTTACACCCAGTTGGCTGTCTTTGATTACAACGAGCACGATTCTGTGAATGATTTAGTTGATCATCTCACAGAGAAAATTCTTTCCGCTGCAGAACAGTCTATTCCACGTTCGGCTACCCACCCTGGTCGATATCCTGTCCCATGGTGGACCAGCGACTGCCAGAATGCCATTCGTATCGTAGACGTGCTCTAAGGGTATTCCAGCGACTCCCTACCCCAAGTAATCTAATTGAGTACAAGAAAGCGCGTGCAAAGTCTAGGCAAATAATTAAGGATAGCAAAACGACCTCATGGAACAACTTGGTATCATCTCTTAACAGACGTACACCTTCCTCTATTGTGTGGGATAAGTGAAGGCGCGTGGCCGGAAAATCGATCCACTTGCCAATCGCTGGTCTGAAAACAACTGCAGGAACTGTTGTTGATCCGTTTGCCGTGGCTAACACCTTCGGCTGTACTTTCGCTCAGGTGTCTAGCTCAAATAATTATGCTCCTGAGTTCATCTCAATTAAGATTCAAGTAGAATCTCAAGGTTTCGTGTTGAGTTCCTGAAATCTTGAAGATTACAACCACCTCTTCACTTTGGCAGAATTAGAACACGCTCTTTCATCATCGCGACTGACAGCACCAAGACCGGACGGAATCCACGTTCAAATGTTACAACCTCTCTCACCTGAAGGTAAGGCATTCCTGCTCGAGGTCTATAACTGCGTTTGGGTTGATGCCACGTTTCCTGACAAGTGGTGAGAAGCTGGCAAGGACCGTCTCCTGCCTTCTAGCTACCGTCCTATTTCCCTCACCAGTTGCGTACGCAAGCTGATGGAACTCATGATAAATGGGCGGTTTGTATGGTGGCTGGAAACGCACAACCTACTGAATAACATCCAGTGCGGTTTTCGCGAACGCCGTTCAACAGTGGATCATCTTGTGTCCACGTCGACACAGTTTATGAACGGATTTCTTAAAAACTAACAAACCGTCGGAATATTTTTTGACCTTGAAGAGGCTTATGATACGTATTCTGCACACCGGGAATATGCGTGGACGCCTACCACTCTTCCTTCAGGAGTTCTTCAAAGACCGCGCATTCCGAGGATGAGTTGGCTCGGTTTTTTCGAATCCTTTTGTTCAAGAGAACGTATACCACAGGGATCGGTACCAAGTGTTACGTTGTTTGCTATTGCGATTAATTCTATCTCGAAATGTGTACCTCCGGAGGTCTCGTCATGCCTATTTGTAGACGACTTTGCCGTCTACTGTACATCTCAGTGCACACCGTTTCTAGAGCGCCGTCTACAGACCACCTTAGACAACCTTAAGAATTGGAGTTTGAAAAACGGCTTTCGATTCTCCGCTGAGAAAACAATCTGTGTTAACTTCTGGCGTCGTCAGAGTCGACTACCTCCAAGGCTTCGTTTAGACGCTGATCTACCACCGTTTGCAGTTGAGACGAGGTTCCTTGGATTGATATTTGATAGAAAACTTAGTTGGTCGTCGCATATAGCACAACTGAAAACACGATGTGACCGATCTTTAAATATCTTGCGGGTACTAAAAGGAAAATCGTAGGGAGCGGATCGTACAGTGTTATTGCGACTTTATCGCGCACTCATCCGTTCCAAATTAGATTATGGTAGTATCGTTTATGGCTCAGCACGACCATCTGTGCTGAAGAGATTAGACACAGTCCATAATTCTCGCATACGTATTGCAGTTGCAGCATTTCCAACGAGCCCTATTATATACCTGTATGCTGAATCTGCAGAATCTCCTCTGCAGTACAGGCGCAACAACTTATTAGCAAATTATGGCTGTGGACTTAATAGCATGCCCACACATCCATCGTTTACGCCGTTCTTTAACGCCTTAAGGGGCGCGCGTTATAGGAACACTTCCATTAAACCAAAGCCACCTGGTTTTCTATTTCGGGAGCTCCTTAGACAGCTAGATACTGAAATGCCAAAGATGTATCCTAAGGGGGAGAGGACATAGCCTCCATCGTTGTGCAGAGCGTGCCAGGTAGATCTGGGCATGACTAAATATAATAAATCTACCATGTCTATGTCTAGTATCCGCACATGTTCTTTTAGAATTTTTATCGCGATATGAGGACATTTTATAATTTATACTGATGGCTCCAAGAACTCAAATGGTGTTGATTGTGCTTACGTATGTGAAACCGAACCGTATACATTCGGATTTCACACTAGCATTTCCATTTTTACTGCAGAGCTTTATGCAATGTACCGGGCCATTTTACACGTACGTCGACGAAAGTTGGGGGACTGCTTAGTCCTGAGTGATTCCCTCAGTGCACTTCAAAGCATACGGCAGCTGTACAACTACCACCCTATTATGCAGCGTATCCAGGATGCCCTCCACGTTTTACACGCTTCTGGCGTTAGCGTGGTGTGTGCATGGATCCCTGGTCAGGTGGGCTTGCGGATGAATGAAATGGCGGATTCAGCAGCCAAGACGGCTACCATGAAGCCCAGGGTTCGAGTACCATTGTGACATCGAAAGATTTTAGGGCCGTATTGCGGAGAGCTGTACAAACCTGCTGGCAAGAGGAGTGGTCCGCTCTCCGCAATAATAAATTTAGATCTGTGAAAGAATTTCCGATTCCCTGGGTTACCTCCTGTCGTCCATCTCGTCGCGAGGAGGTGAGTTTAGCTCGGTTGCGTATTGGGCACTGCTTTTTACTTATAGTTTTCTTTTTAAAAAGGAGCCTGCTCCACTGTATCCGTTTTACAACACGTGCTGCTAGAGTGTTTTTACCTAGCACACCTTAGGACGTCTCTGCAGCTGCCGGCCAGCTTTGCAGAAATGCTAGCGGATGATGATAAAGTAGTGGAGAAGCATTTTAGATTCTCTTCTAGGTTAGACTTTAGGATATGGTGAACGGAATTTTTCGTAGGTTGGATTTATATTTATTTTTATTTATTTTACTTTTGTTTGCTTTTTTTTTTTTTTTTTTTTTTTTTTTTTTTTTTTTTTTTTGCTTGTTCCATTTATACCCCGTCTTTAACTACTATGGTCATATCGGCGGCCGTTCTCCTTTGGAACATACTGAAGGTGTTAACTCGTTATTTTTGGGTTTATTTATCATTACATCACGCACACATTCACACTCTCATTCATACTTCCAGACTCTGGGGAAGATGGGGAATTATCTAAGACGGAGAAAAATCCCCAGCCCCACCGCCGCGAATCGAACCCGGGACCCCTAGCACGGTAGGTGTTTTTTGTTATGTAGTGTATTTTCATAAGTTTTTTACACTTGTATAGTATTTAGAACGAGTTATACCTGCCTTTTCCCATGACTAACTTTTCAAAGGGAGCTGATGACCGCTGTAGTTGAGCGCCCTTATACACATCTTCATCATCATCATGTGTTTATGAGAACTGCTAGAGGTTTACCGGGAAAAACACGAGTCAGTTGGAGAATTTAATGTCATATTGGCACGTTGGCCATAGTAGCTCAATGGTTTGGAGCGACTTGACGGAGACCAGAAGATCCGTGGTTCAAATCCCGGCTATGGCATTGAATTTTCAGTCTGGCTCTACCCTGTAATAGTGCGTCCTACACATGGCTAGTATAGTTTGAACCTAGAGGATTTTCTTGAAAATCTTCATGTGGCACTGTAAGAAGGTTTTTAAATACCAAGTTTAGTATTTTCGTGTCCACCATGTGTGTGCTCGCTAATCTTTTAGAAAAAATGTCTTTATTGGATTTAAGGGGTCTCAAATTTCCTGTAGGTATATAGAATAGAAAGTAAATTAATACAAGCACATTATTTCTCCAACAAATAGTGATGCAGTTCAGGAAGGGTTTGATATGCTAATGGTATTCGTATACATTTTTGAGCTGCCAAACATACGAATGCTATCCATATACTTAACGTGATCCTCTTCCTGCACGTGTACAAGCAACTGGACAACTGCTGTCTAGCCATAACAAAGTCAAAGGATGCTTCTTTTCTCCCCTTCTTTCTCTTTATATTATTTTTTAAAGGAGTATCAATTTATAAAAACGTTCAGTAGAATATTCCAGGTTGTAAGGCCGTGCTCTACTGGGCTTCTTCATCTCGATCCCAAACTCTCTTCTACTGAACAAGACGCCGGCCGTGAAAGCCTACGTTTGTTAAACAAACGTTTCCTACGAAATATGTTTCTTTTGCAGAACTCTATCTAATAGTAACATATTTGCTTCCCACCTCTATTAGAAATTTTAAACTAAGACCCTACACATGAGCGTGGTGTGAGTGATTTGTGTTGCCGGTTGCTTCAGATTTAATCTGGGGTGTGGCAGTCGCGAATTCCGAGGGTTTCCAGGTTAATACTATATATTATGTGTTTCAAATGGGAAGAGTTCTCGCCTAGAGCGAATCAGATGCGTTAGAGCCTTCACCGTTGCCACCTCGTTATCCGCACTCTTTTAATATTTCCCTCTTGCACACTTGCGAGTGTTCGTGGCGCTAGACGTAAGGGAACGCAAACTGAATTTTCCAAAGCTTTATAATAATGCAGTTGTTGAAATCACAATTGCAACGTGGATATAAGTACATTACGCAAATGTTTTAATATTAGGTTTAAAGTTAATGATAGTTTATGAATTACTTATTTTTCTAATCCAACGAAAATACCAGTAATGCATCGGTATAGCTGTGAATGTTACGTTAAGAGACTTTCATTGCCATTGTCTTCAACGTCTGAGTACTGCAAATTTACGATGATAGGTTCTAAAAATGTCATTACGTGCTATATTTTTCCAAAAGTCGTCTTCTTGTAGTTTATCTGATATCTCACGCAGTTTTTCCAGTCTTGTTGTGTTCCTTGTCAATTTCTTAGTGAATAAGTTGTTCAACGTCAGTCAGTTTGAAAATATTATTTCTGTTTGCAACATAATTTGAGCCCACATTAACTCAATTGGATTGTTCTAGCAGTAGTAAGGGGCAAGGTGGGTCGCGTCTCATTGATCCAGTGATAATACTTTTTTTTTATTACGAAGCATTCATAAACAAAAATATAATGTGACCAGACACGTTCTGCCAGACCAGCAGGAAGTGTATCGTTTCCTCTCATCGAATTTAACAAACACCTTGGCTTATTCAAAGTACATATTTCTTTTACCACTTCATGTCAAATGTTTACGTTTCAGTTCTGAGTAATTTGAAATATACGTTCACGCATACATGCCAACCAATAATGGTATTCATTACAATGCGTACGTCGCATGGATTGTTATAATATAATGGTATCCATCTTTATTTATTTTTATTAGGAAAACTATGAGCTAAAAATATGGGTTTTTACGGTTATGTTAAATACATTACTCTCTCCTCCCTCATGGATCAGTTTTTGCAAAATCTGAATTTCTGTCTTAGCGCGAATTATATTTATTAGAGATTGATTGGTTTGCTGCTCGTCACACACTACTTAGGAGGAATGCAATACAACACCGCAGTACTCCGATTGGTTGCTCATCTAGTAGCGCTCAAGGACAAACACCTCCCCATTTGAAACACATAATAGGTTGTTGCATAACATAAAACAAACACAGATGTATAAATAAAAATTATAACGACATGCCTTATTTAAAATGTATTTCCAATGTCTCCTATTTACCGTGTCTATTTGTATTTCAGTTCAACGCGTCGATTCTTCTCCAAGAAAACATCAATGACAGAGTTTTCAAATGCTGCTTTCTGTTGTTTTTTAAGTTTATTAAACAACCCTTTTTCACGGATAACAAGGACAGAGATCAAATTGAATCAAATCAACCAATCAATCTATATACGGGCTAGTGGTGTCTCTAATGATTACAGCGCTATGAACACTAGCTTTATCTTGTTTAAACTATAATTTTTGTCGTCTGTTTAATGATAGGTTTTCCAGAAAGTGGAATAAACTAGCATCTAGAACTTCACTGTAAGAGTGTTGGTCTGTAAGAATGCTGGTCCACGTTAGCTCCATAGAAACGTTAAATTCGTTCAACGCATCATTTACTACACTATTACTCTAGAAGCAACTGAATCATTAGTCTCACGCTTCTAATCTGGAGAAAGCATGGACAGTGCCGTGCGTTTTCAATATAGACATGGCCGTCCAAGTAAAATGAACACCCACCTCAAAATATAACAATTTAATACAGTCATTATCATAGTGATTTTGACTGGTGATCGAAATTCAAAATCAGATACCTGGATAAAGGATCGCTGTCATACATTATGAGCACTGCTAAAGGAATTCAAAACAATGTCAATCTCTGTTCGTAGAATACTTGCTGATCAGTTATTCCTTTATAAACTTGTGAATGGCCTGGAATGTAGTGAAGAATTACTTAGTCAAATCAATTTTAATGCCAGCGTTGCAAATCTCATAAACCGTTAATTGTTCCAGTTTAGAACACCCAAAACGTCATCGCATAAATATTCCCCTATTTTAAGGTCATGTGTTAAGTACAATGAACTCTCTTCTAAAACATAACTAGATTATAGTTTCTCCTACAAGCAATTTAAGGAATAATTATATACAAGAATTTACGGCATGTGATTTTCAATTGTGTTATTTATGCTTTATGCTTAATTATAACACAGTTACCAGTGTCTTGTCTTCGATTATATATGTAATTTTTGTTTGCTTTAGTCTTAGTTTTTTGTATTCTTGTTTGTTACTTTTTGTATCGCACTTAAATTTGTGTATGCTTAGTCTTAAGTTTTTGTATTACATTTTGCATTGTCCTTTCCCTTACCTTTATATTTATATTTAATCCATGTTTGTAAATTATTGTGTATTTAGCTACTGTAATTTGAGCACTTCTCTGTTGTAGCACAAACAAATAAGCAAAAAAGTAAGTAAAAAAGTCAGTAAAAAAGTAAGGTAAAAAGGTAAACAAGTAAGTAAAAAAGTAAGTACAAAAAGTAAAAAAGTAAGTAAAAAAGTAAAAGAGTAAGTAAAAAAGTAAACAGTAAGTAAAAAAAAGTAAGTAAAAAAGTAGAAAAGTAAGTAAAAAGTAAGTAAAAAAAGTAAAACAGTAAGTAAAAAAGTAAGTAAAAAAGTAGGTAAAAAGTAAAAAAGTAAAAAGGTAGGTAAAAACAGTAAAAAAGTAACTAAGTAAGCAAGTAAGCAAGTAAGCCAGTCAGCCAGTCAGTAAGTACGTGAGTGAGTGAGTGAGTGAGTGAGTGAATGAATGAATGAATGATGGAATGAATGAATAAATAAATTAATTAATGAGTAAATAAATAAAGTAATCAATTAATAATTAAATAAGGACGAAAATGTAATGTTTTTAAAATTCGGCGGATACACTGTTTGCTCATTCCATTAAGCTTAGACGAAATTACAACGAATTCAACTATTAGACTCAGTCACCTTTGAAATAAAGTTACATGTGTTGTTCATCTTTGGCCTGTCACTTCGTGTTGCATTCTGCAGCGAAAGCTCCTCTTAAAATGTATTTAGTAGTTGCAGCTCCGTGGTTAACACAAAGCAATAAAGATTCAACAACTCTTTCTTCCAGAATAAACATTATGTTTTAAATATTTTCGATAATCCTCAAATAAGATTTGTCTCTTGGCAACGTATTCTGTTTGTCATCTCCTTTTTGAAGCGCATGCAAGTATTCGATAATATTAATTTTTACATTCTACATTACTGAAAATTGCAATTGTCAATTAACTTTTAGGCCACACAATGCAATATAACACAGTGGAACGTTTGCATTCAATCAACTATGATGTGAGCCATATGTCTCAATATACCATGTGACCTGGAGCTACAGTATCAGGAAGCCAATGCCTCCAGACATCCTTGGTGTCCAGCTCTGGGACAAATGAAGTATAATTGGAGTTAATACAGATGTTAAAACAGCTTCCAAAGAAAAAAGGAAAATAATAATGTTGCAATGATTAGCTGGAGTTAAGCCTAGCAATTTCCAGTCGCATTTTATTTTCCATGTATTCATTTTCTAAACAATTCTGCCCCCAAATGGTTTACTGCATCAGCGTAATTGAAGATGATATCTCGCACTTAAATTTTGCAGCAAATGCCAAGACTAATGCAAAGTATGATGTGGAGAGCAGATAGCATCCCAGTGCTTTTAAATTAACGATCCGTTTTAACAGCTGCGATGCTAACTTTATCTCTTTCCCGCAATAATTATTTAATGAACCTCGTGCACAAGTGATAAAAGAATGACGTCATCTCTCATGAGGAAGTCGAATTTTATTGGAAATTATCATGCAGATGAAAACAGGAAATACATTTTTTCCATCTGTTGCGTCGTATATTCGAGCATATCTCTCAAGCATCTGGTGCTACAAATTAACTTATCAGAAATACGTGGCTTACCTACTACTGTAAAACCTTTTACCCCTTCGTGTAATAATTCAATTAGGTCATGACGTCCGTTCACTAACTGAGCATTGCAAATAGAGAATCGGTTGCAAAATATGTTTTTTTACCACGAACATAAAAAAGAACCTAAGAACTTTACAGGAGGAAACAACTGCTATATGGCAACATTAAAAAGGTATACTTTAGCACTACAGTGCAATCTCAATTCAAACTACTAATATCAAGATAATAATAGAAATTGCCTTTACTTTTAAAACATTAAAGGGCTATCCGAAGTTAACCAAACTTACTTTACACAATCAAGGGTTAAGAAGATAACATTGTACACCTGAATCACATTACGATTTAGAAACAAATAGTTAAATATTTACTAGGTACTTTAAATAATATCTAATGCAGTTACCGATATCGTGTACTGTTAACCACTATTCCCTTCTTTTTACCCATATTAGAGAAGTTAGCTTTACTAGCAGCTCTTAAAGCATAAGTGACTTGTAAATTGCACTAGGAGGAGAGAGCTCGAAGGATGAGACAGTATTGGAAGGGAAACTGGAGGAAAGGAAAAAGAGTTATGAGGAAAAGTAACAAACATGTATGGAGAGAAAAGGGGAGAATAAAACAAGTGATATACAGATCTAATGCGGCTACCACCCACCAGGAGGAATGGATGAAGTGAAGGAACCACGCAAGAGGCTTGCAAGCTGCAGAGTGAGAGACCAAAGATGCGCAGAAATCACTAGCAGTTCCTGGCTCGAAGAGGTGAGTGACAACCCACCCAGAAAACTTTGGGTGCCTTCTGATATCCATTGGAAAATACTCTTTCCTCAGAGCAAGCATCTACACCATCTGTCCAACACTGCTTCAAAAATACGCCCGTCAAATGTGTGTCTATTATCTGTCTTAAAATAATGCATAGTGTAGCCCTATATTTATGAGGAAGTTAAAATGAAATTGAGAGTCCGTCGCCTAATAGCGTGCAGTGAGCAATTGTAAATTTATCCTCAAACTTTTTAAATGTTATCTCAATAGCGCAAGTAATTACTGCTTAGTACATAGTTACGGCAATCCGTTACCATCGGGTACCTCACTCTTTCGTATATACTTACAGTAAGTATTCCTCCAGCATCATATAAACCGTGAATACGTCACAAATAATTAAGTTGGCTTAGCTACAAAATTGTTCATAAACAATAAGCTACTGAACGAAAACTCATAACCATTCGTCTATAATGCTATTACGCTTAAGATTCTATTTATCTGTAACAGAGATAGGTATTTTTAAACGAAAACTGTTACGTTTTGTCTCGCCAAGCTTATAAATGAAGCCCTCTATGAAATCGGTTAATAGAAACAAAGTTACACTTCTTTATTACCAAATGTCCCCTTTAGCAAAGCTTTACCCAAAATCAATATGGACTATATTAGTGATAAAACGGTCTTTATAGCCTTCGCTTGTTTCCACCCAATACGAAGCACAATAAAGTGTTCCTTTGACGGGTGCAGCCAAATTGCACACCACCGAAAGAAGCTATGGGTGTACTGGAGTGGCAAAAATCATTCTGCCGATTCGAGGTGACGATGGCTTTCTCTGCAAAGGATTCAAGGGTCTAAAAATGATAAAAACACCAAGTCACACAAAAGAGCAAACGTAGCGAAAATCCACACAAGTTGCCAATTTTTTCTTTCCTTCTTTCCTTCTTTCCATCGTTCCATCCATCCATCCATCCGTCCGTCCGTCCGTCCGTCCGTCCGTCCGTCCATCCATCCATCCTTCCTTCCTTGCTTCTCTCCCTCCTTCCCTCCCTCCCTCCTTCCTTCCTGCCTTCCTCCCTCCCGCCCTTCTTTCCTTCTTTCTATCTTTCTTTCGTTCTTTCTTTCTTTCTTTCTTTCTTTCTTTCGTTCGTTCGTTCCTTCGTTCGTTCGTTCCTTCGTTCGTTCGTTCCTTCGTTCGTTCGTTCATTCGTTCTTTCGTTCGTTCGTTCTTTCGTTCGTTCGTTCTTTCGTTCGTTCTTTCGTTCGTTCATTCGTTCATTCTTTCGTTCGTTCTTTCGTTCGTTCTTTCGTTCGTTCGTTCGTTCATTCTTTCGTTCGTTCGTTCTTTCTTTCGTTCGTTCGTTCTTTCGTTCGTTCTTTCGTTCGTTCGTTCATTCGTTCGTTCGTTCATTCTTTCGTTCGTTCGTTCTTTCTTTCGTTCTTTCGTTCGTTCGTTCATTCTTTCGTTCGTTCGTTCTTTCTTTCGTTCGTTCTTGCGTTCGTTCGTTCTTTCGTTCGTTCGTTCTTTCGTTCGTTCGTTCTTTCGTTCTTTCGTTCGTTCTTTCGTTCGTTCTTTCTTTCTCTCCTTCTGTCCTTCTGTCCTTCTCTCCTTGTCTCCTTGTCTCCTTATCTCCTTGTCTCCTTGCCTCCTTGCCTCCTTGCCTTCTTGCCTCCTTCTCTCCTTGTCTCCTTGTCTCCTTGCCTCCTTGTCTCCTTGTCTCCTTATCTCCTTGTCTCCTTGTCTCCTTCTCTCTTTCTATCTTTCTCCCTTTCTTTCTTTCTCTCTCTCTGTTTCTTTCTTTCTTTCTTTCTTTCTTTCAGCAAGTTCAACCTGTTATCATTCGCCAGCTCTTCTTTTACTCATATTCCAAATTATTAATTTCCAACTTTTATTTGCAAATGTTGTAAACTCTTTTGTTTTACTAAATTGAGCCTTTTATATCGGTTTTAGTTCTTCACAGAAAAAAAAAAGCATTTAACCACCGATTTCAAAAGCTGGAAACTAATAGAAAAAGAGTTCCAGATTATCATTATACAGCTTAAAGAAAGGTTCAGTTTATAACTATACGCAATATGTTTAACTAAGTGTCTCAAGCAGTATTTCGTTTACGTTTTCAAATATAAATTTTTCTGACGGCGGTTTCGGTTAGAGATATGTAATTCAACAACATTTCTAATATTTTGGAGGAAAATGAGTTTACGGTTTACTTCCTACTGCCAAACGTGCTGCACAGAACAACACGGAGATATATGGCATAAGAAATGAACCTCAAACTGGTTAAGGGAAATTAAATTTGCATATCAATTCCCATTCAACCACATATCTGTTTAAAACGAACCTAAGATAAACGCCAGTCAATCGGTAATGGTAGCAACCGTTCTTAGAATTAAAATGCTTGCATTGCTGCAACGCTTGAAAGGTTTAGACCACAAAAGTACAGAGAGAACCATTGCATCTCAACATTTTTATGTTGAACACCTCAACACCTATATTTTTAGCTTTATCCAAAAAATAATCTCCTATTTTTTCATATATGATTTGCTTAAGACGAGCCTCTCACCAATGTTAAAATGAGAGTTTTCTGGTGCGCTTAGCTCAAGAACCACTGAACGCACCAATTTGAAACTTTTACTTGATATTTTACTACACTTTCACAACTCATTAAAGAAAATAGATCTTATTTTGGAGTTTTAATACAGGATATGTGATTTTTTTAAAATAAATGTCTTGAATTTCATTCTAAAAATAATCAAACTTTAGCCCACACACGGCTAGTGTGGATGAAATTATTATTTCCATCAATATATCCGAATAACACAGTGGTTTAACTATGAAGCCTGCGAGTTGAGTACTTACAAAATTGTAAGTCGCCACAAAAGGTGCGTGTCTCATAGCATATGAGAAGCCCTAGTGGTTTACCGGGAAACATTCGAGTCAGTTGGAGAATTTAATGATGTCAGCACGTTGGCCATAGTAGCTCAGTGGTTTAGAGCAACCGCACGGAGAGCGGGAGATCCGTGGTTCAAATACCGGCTATGACTTTGAATTTTTGGCAGGCGGGCTGGTAAACTGAGAACAGCAGCCAATGTCTTACCTGCCCCAATTCCTTTGTCAATGCTTCTCAATACATGAGCAAACCTTACAGTTACTTCTGCCCCACTTTCAATATATCTGGATGTTTCAAATGTATATTCTTTATTACAGTTTTGGAACTGAGTGATGATGTAGCTAATAATCCATTTGGTTTCTTAGTGTCCTTTGAATTGACAAGTTTTCTTTTTTAAAAAAAATTACACTGTACAAAGTTTCTATATCTACTAACTGAAAATTTGTTGATCTAATATCATTATTTACTTTAGTTAAATTGTCATCACTGCCATTACACAATGAAGAAACCAACTTTTTCCTTGAAGAATTAATTTTCACTTCACATTCATCGCCAGTGCTTGAGGTTGGGTTTGACCAAGTCAATATGGCCAATATATGTCATGTGTTACTACACTTTTTTTCATTTTAGGGGTTGTAATTCTTTTATTATGTAATCAGGATTACTTAAACTGTTCCCAAACCGATTTCTTACACCAAAAATATTGCTTCTTCCCATCTTGAAAACAGGACTAGTAATTTAAAACATAGTAAACAAAGCATGGAAGAATTAATATCAGATGCACAGATTAATATCAATAGAAAAAAACAAGGATTTCCTTTCCTAATAAGGGTGTGCTTTGGAATATAGCTTCAATAAGGTTACAACCAAGGAGAGAACACAGTTACAAATGGCTAATAGAGGGCATGGCACACTATTCAGCCTTCTCAAAATGAGTCTATTTAGGGCTTTTAAAATTATGGGACAGGAAAATGAATATCGTTATTCGCTTCTATGAACATCAGGGAAGATTATTTTGGCAATAACTCATTTTATGAAGTGTCACCCCAGAATGCTGTTCTGGCTCCCCTTAAGGAACTAGTCTATGGCCACATGAGGAAAATCCTGAGATGTTTGTTAAAGGCTAAACTTGTAACTCAAAGTAATGGAGTTGCATTTTCATGTAATTTACCGAATTTGTCAACTACTCGACCTTTTTGTAAGCTATGAAACATAATTTTCAGTAAAAATTGCTTCATATACTCTGTTGTAAATATTTCCACCATAGAAATCCACATAGTTCAAAAACTATTTTAGTTATAAAGCTGAAGTTTACCGTACTGACTCAATATCCAAACATTTAAAAGATAAACCATTATTATGAACCTAATGTAAAAACATGATGAATTCTTACAAAAGATAATTTCAAATTAAAGTAATTTTAACCATCAATTCCAAATTTTTAAGACTAAAATGACTACTGCTCATTTCAAGAGTAACTCTTTCCTTCCTAACAATAGAATGACAGCAACATCTGGAGCAAACATTTTGCGGCTGTTGCAATTATATGCGAAGCTTTAATTCCTCACTACCTTCCTCTATCTTGGAGTGTCTTCTACGCAATTGTTCACAAAACCCACGGCTGAGAACAGTAAGTACTGAAGGACTGGCTTAATCTCCTTTAACTAGTCCCTTGCCTAAATGAGGTCGCTTGCCAGTTACGTTTGTGTCTTGTTTTAGAGCAGGATTTTTCAGTGAAAAACAAGTACTTCGATTTGTTTACACACCACGAACACAGGTTCTTATCTCTTGAAATACTACTTTAATTAACCCATGGCGCGACAGCCCTTAGAGGGCCAAGGCCTACCAACCCGACTGCCGGCCTCACGCCCACTTACGCACGGCAGAGGTGGACGATCATCCAACCGATACGGGGAGGAGATGTGGTCAGCATCTCGGCGTCCCCCAGCCGGAATGTTGGTTTCCGTGACCAGGGCCGCTTACCTAGCGTAAGCTCCTCACTTTCCTCACGATGCTGAGTGGGCACCGGTCCTATACCCGGGACCTAAAATCTCCACCACATGGGTGGGATCAAACCCGGGCCGCTTTCCGTGGCGAGGGACCAAGGCATGCTGCCTTAGCCCGCTAGGCCACGGCGCAGGACCTTGAAATACTATATAGCGTGTTAAAAGCGTGTCAAAGCTGCTTGTATCAAAGTAATGCGCTTAATTCCTTAAAATATTATAGAACAAACAATTTAAAAACTCCATAAATTACATGAAAATGAAGCTGCACTGTTTTTCACTACAACAGTTTAAATAATACTGGATTTCTCAAGATTTTCCCGTGTGTTCCCATAGAATCCAATAGAGATTTGGAAAACATAGTATTTGTCTTTGGCATTAACTTAAACCGTGTAATTAAAATATCATTATATTGTTTCTACGTACTTTGTGCATAGAATATGAGGAACTAAGTACATTCCCTTTCGCACCTAACGTTTTCAGCAAAATAAAAACGACTTCAATTCGTTTTTGCAAGACAAGATACAACCCAAAGATTACATATACATAAGCTACCGCAAATATATTCTATTGGTACTAAAGTATAAAATAATTATTTGGAAATCAACATAAGGTAAAAAAGTTAATGAGCTACATAAATTGCAAGCAATATATAGCATAATCAATATAATATTAACAAAAAAGACACTAAATAAAACGAAGACACGGAATATAAAATTATGCAAGATAATGACATTAACAACCATAGCTTATACAAGTAAATCCTGGACTATTTAAGACACAAAAGCAAGAAAAAGCAAAACCCAAACAAAAGGACAAAAAAACTGCGGAAATTATAATTTTGTGAAAGGCATAAGAATGTACCAGAACGGATCATATAAATCATGAAATTATTAGAGAAGACCCATATATTGCCAGGCATTATTGTGCTGCTGCCGGCCCGCGCTCGGGCAGCAAAGAAAGACAGATAGTGCGGCGCGCGGCGCTAAACGCTTGCCGAGAGAGAAAGATGTCTGGATAGTTCTCTCTTTCTCTCATTGCGACGTGAAACTTCGGCAGCGTTCGAGCGATCCAGTGAGTTCTAGAACGAGTGGAGGTATAGAAGAGCACCGTTAGTTGTGCAGGTGTCAGCCGCGAGTCGAGAACTGTTAATTGTGTGTGTGTGTGTGTGTGTGTGTGTGTGTGTGTGTGTGTGTGTGTGTGTGACGCTGCGTAGTAGATCATTGAAATGTACCGCAAGTGATTTCGTTCGTTTGCTTACGTGTGGTGAAGCAACGAGAGACTACTGTTTGTATGTCACGTCATTTTAGAGCCTGTAAGGGGTGTACAAAACGTCTTGCTAGTTAAATAAAGAGAATTTTAAATTTCTTCAAACAAGGCTTTTAATTCTACGAAACCACAGTCACAATATCTACAACTTAATTGATAAACTGGAAGGGTATACAAAGCTGGAAAACATATATTAAGAGCAAAATTGTAACCCAAAAAAGGGAAACAAATGCAGAAAGACATGGACCTGAACATGTGATCCAGCCTTTATATGGGGAGTACAGTGACATTGTTGTGTATTCCCATGACATTTCAATGGAGTTTGTGACTTCGGTTTATAAAGTATCTAAAGATAATGCCACTCCTATACCAAAATGTAAAACAATTCTCCTGCTACAAGAAAGAATAAAATTATTCCAAAAACCTTTGGGGGAATGGTTGCAGACGGACGAATTTCGGAGCCGTTTATTTCAATTTAAGGCTGACAGTATTCGCTTTCGCTCCGTACTTCGAAGGGTTTCGTTAAGTTGGAACTGCTGCAATGTACGAGGCAACCGGATTGTGCATCTTTTTCTTCTTCCTATCGTTCTTCTCTATGGAAAGGTGTAGAATGAAAAAGAATTCCGTTTTCTATTTTTTTTTTATCCCTGATGGTGGTTAAACGGGCGTTCCGTCATCTACTGGCAGGCAGGTTGGTCCCAATGGACCACTCTATCACGTTTCCCGCCCCCCCCCAACATTTTCAACCACTTCATCCTGACCATATAAACTCTTACAACGGGACGCTCCTCGCCAAACATTCGATAGACTACTTACGGATTTACGTGCTACAGATTTAGTAACTAAGACGTAAAGCAATGCGTTCCAAAACAATGAGAAAACTGTTGTGATTAGTGTAGAGAGAGGTACGACACTTATTCAGTTGTTTTTTCTCATTAACCTGGGGAACTAATTTCCTTGACTGAACACTAAAACAAAACCTGATGTACATCACTCACATGGCTTTCTCAAACTTCTTGATTTACTTATTCGATTGGTACTATCTTCTTTTGGGAGGGAATTGAAGTTTAACGTCCTTAAACGTGGTAGATGAATAGATGAATGAAATGGGTAAAATATAGGTGCGTCAGAAAAATGTATACACAATTGGAAGCGTCATACAAAATTTGTGTTCCTTCCACGAGATTCAGTTATTGGAAATGAAAAGCTTAAAGTCCAATTTGAAATATAAATGTACTTTCTGATGCAAATGTGACCACCGTTCAAATTGGTGGCCTTCAACATCAATACATGATGACTAAGAGTCACCACTGCTTTCGTACATCATACCGATGTGTCCAATGGAATTTCCGTGCACACCGCTAGAATTTAATTCCAAAGTGTCTAGGTTACATGGTTTGTACACCTCATCTTTTACTGTGCTCCATAAGAAGGAATTCAGCGGCTTAAGGTCTGGAGAGCGTGGAGAATAATAAAGCTCAAACGTACATCCGCCATATTGCAGTAACATCCTTGCCAATAACTGGGTTGAGTTACTAGAGTGACAATTCTGCTGACACGTAATGAAGAAAGATAATATTACTTTCTCCCAGAAATTCAACCTTGTAGCAAGGGAAATACAAATTCTATGACAATTCAAAAAGTGTACAGATTTTTCTGATGCATCCTGTATATCCAAACGAGCCCGGAGTACTTAGAGCTTAGGCGTTCTCAATATTTCCGAGCGAGATGCCTCCACCGTAATTGAGAAGGTCGAATTCAGGAAGTCTTATCGACCGCGCACCTCCTCATTGTATGGGAATTTGTCATCCACAGAGATCCTTTTTCATCTTATAGATCACATGCTAATGACATGGCGCTAAGTCTAGACTGCATGGAGGATATTACTACACCTACCCCTTGAATCGCTTCAGCTGGCTGGCATGGCGAGGTGTTGCTCGAATGGGATAATGTGGTACATAGATGAAGTGAAAACAAAGATATCTTCGTGAAAATTAATTGTTGTTTCACACGAGTCAGTTGGAGAATTGAATGTCATGTCAGCACGTTGGCCATAGTAGCTCAGTGGTTTAGAGCAACCGGACGGAGACCGGGAGATCCGTGGTTCAAATTCCGGGTATGGCATTGAATTTTTCAGCCTGACTATATCTTTCCAAAGATATATTCTTCAGTTAAGCAGTAGCTAAGCGATTTAGTATTACAATTTCTATTGAAAAACAAAGACACAAGCTATTTCTAGGTAAACACTATAACGTAAATTAGGAGTATATTACAAAAGTTCAACAACATACCATTTTTAAAATTTACGCACAAAGATTCACAACTAATAAAATTCTGATGTGCTGTATTTACGCATTATCTACTCATTCTTCATTAAACTATGTCTACAAGGGTTATTCTTCTATACACCTCTACTTAATCATATACATTTTAATTACACGTTTATAAATTCGCTTTAGCTACCATGAGGATATAATACCTAAGACGATAGTGTGATTTGTAACAGCGGATTCCTTTTTGGGAGCTTTTAAATAATTGAACGTTCTTTCCATGGACACGAGAACAAGGATAGGTATTACAAAATTCAAACAAATATCAAACAATAGGTATTTAAAAATAGTTAATGCTACCAAAAAGACATATTGTGCGTTTTAATGAGCTTTTATTTTGCATAGTCAAAGTTTGTCCTACCATTACAGTTTATCAATTATAATTATCCAAAGTCATTCAGAGGAAGAGGACCTGCAAGCTATTAAGCAAATTTAAGATATACGTGAAAATGCCTTAAATTTTTGGTATTTTAATCAAACTCGTTAGAGCCATTGTTGGCTCTTTCTTTGCAAAATGTAAAATGGGAGGATCTTCTTCAAAATCTTCTGACATAGCCTTAAAAAACCTGAACTTAAATATCAACTTTGGTATTTTAATAAACTTGATGTGCTTGAATTATACTGCTCTCACACACGACAAAACACATACACATACATACACCACGCAGTCATTTTTATAAACATAACTTTCTAGATTCAGGAAACCTCGAAACTTATATTCCCAGGGAAATCTGTGTCCAAATTTTGGGGGCAATACAGTACTTCCTTTACTTACTATTATAATAATGTTGAAAATGAATACAGTTGAGATGGCATAATAACTTGATTTCTCAGAGGCCCTAATATGACAATAATAAACACATATACGATCCAATATTATAGGTGGAACAAATAAATAAAACAAAAATCACGACTGCTCAACTTTAGTGTTTGCGACTTGCATTTTGAGGCCGTGTGCTGGAAAATCTGATTGGAGCTCTTTTCGTGCTCTATCTCTACATGCAGGTAAATATCGGATTCAATATTCAATATCACGACCCAATGTTTCACATACAGAATAAAATAAATAGAATAAAACCATACATTACAGAAAGGCGATTACCCAACTAAGGTCATCTGCAAAGCATCAGTTTGATCGCATGTACACTGAAAGAATAGCTAGCACTTGGACGATCTCAATGACCACATTCCACCAGAATTCAAATAAAAGTCGATTCAGGTAGACGACTATTCAACCAATGCCTTCTATCAGAAATTGTTTCAAGTATATGGTACAGGAAGGTCTCTGTGCAACTAAGGCAAACTATCTGATGTACAATGACTCCAGTGAATCAAAATCCGTCAGGATAGGATCAAGAAGTTGCGGTGACCTTCAACAACAACAACAACAATAATAATAATAATAATAATAATAATAATAATAATAATAATAATAATAATAATAATAATAATAATAATAATAATAATAATAATAATAATAATAATAATGATAATGATAATGATAATGATAATGATAATGATAATGATAATGATAATGATAATGATAATGATAATGATAATGATAATGATAATGATAATGATAATGATAATGATAATGATAATGATAATGATAATGATAATGATAATGATAATGATAATGATAATGATAATGATAATGATAATGATAATGATAATGATAATAATAATAATAATAATAATAATAATAATAATAATAATAATAATAATAATAATAATAATAATAATAATAATAATACACAAAACAAATAATCGTACTATTATGTGTTTCAAATGGGAAGGTGTTTGTCCTTGAGCGCTACTAGACGAGCAACCAATCGGAGTCCTGCGATGTTGCCGTATTACATTCCCGCTTAGTGGTGTGTGAGGAGCGCCAACCTAATCAATCTGTATGAAATACTATTCGCGCTAAGACAAAAATTCAGATTTCGCCAACAACTGATTCATGTAGAAGGTAGACAGTAATGTATCTAACATAATCATGAAAACCCCATATTTTTAGCTCAAATCGTTTTTCTAATACAAATAAATAAACCACTATTACCTGTATTATAACAATAAATCGCGACGTAAGCACTGTATGAATATCATTATTGGTTGGCATGTATGTGTACGTATATTTCTAATTACTCAGAACTGAAACGTAAATGTTTAACATGACGTGATAAAAGAATTACTTTGAAGAACCCAATTCGAGCGAGAGGAAACAATAAATTTCCGGCTGCCCTGGCAGAACGTGTCTGGTCACATTATATCTTTGTTTATGAATGGCTCGTAATCTGTATTTACTCTAGAGAGTTCAAAGTGGTTAGTGTGTAAATGTACATGTATTTTCATTACTCAGAACTGAAATTTAAACTACTGCATGACGTGGTAAAAGAATTACTGGGAATAAATCAAGGTGTTAAATTCGAGAAAGAGCAAACACTTCATTTTCTGTTAGCCTGTGGAATGCTGTATGCTTATTTTTATGGATAAGAAGTGTTTATTGACTCTGGGGAGTTCAGATCAATATCATTCAGCTGTTCTTTACACAACAGTAGAATAAGAGTTAAATAGTGCAATGGCTTCTTGCGGTGAATTTAGTGGCGAGTCAGAAAGACAATTATTGAGAAGACAGGCTCGAGGTATTGTTTTAAGGTGTACACGTTCTTCAAAAAATTGGGCAATGAGGAATATAGAAATCATCTCGATTTCAAAAATGCTCAACGGCTTACTGCTGAAGCGTGTGCTGTAGATAAAACAAGTGTGTCCCGCATTTGGATTAGAAAAGCAGGTCATTCATACACTATAATTATAGTTATAGTGTTTAAAATATACATAATTTGTGAAAATACTTATTACAATTTTGATTTTGGCAACTGCATCATTGTAAAAGTTTGTAAAATATAATTCGCTCACCCTTACATCTAGCGTCAAGCAGACGTGCATGTTGTATGGGTGTGCGAGAGGGAAATATAGAAAGAGTGGGATAACAAGCTGGCAACGGTGAGTGTGATACGGCATCTGATTAGCTGGACTCCAGAACCCTTCCCATTTGAAACGTATAATAGTAGTGAAAAAAAGAAAACAGAAGGGCTAATACATCAACTATAAAAGATATCACAGGACAAAAAATAAATTTGAGTTAAACGCGCAGAATGGAACACACTGAGTGGACAAAAGAAAAACGGAATAGGTGAAAAAACTTTATTACGTGGATGCCAAAAGTTTGTCTAACGAACATCGCCGTAAGTAGAAAACCAAACACCTGAAGACGTCAAGGACGGTCCCCAAAGTTTGAAAGGAAAATTGAAGACTGGTCGTAAGAAAACAAGAAAAGAGGGGGGAGAAAACTTACAAGGGATACTGCAATCGTTCGAGAACGGGAATGCTGAGCCGGTTACCGTGGTTCTCAGCAAATTGAAACGAGAAAACTTACGTAAGGGGCATTTCGTCCGCCACAAATTCCTGATGTGACTGTTGAAAGATGGTATCGTTAATTTAAATGCGGTAGAAGTTTCCTGTGAACGTGAACATGTATACGTGCGGCCTAGAAATTTGTTACACCTATGGCGAGTGTCCATCATATTTTTGACGTCGAATCCGATCTCGTTCTCCGCTAAATCTGCTGCCAGCTGCTCCAGTGTTGAACCAAGAGTTTGGTTTTACAGGAGATGCGTAGGTGACTACGAGGTTAAACTACCTTGGTTAAGTTGGCCGAAAAATTTAATGGAGGCAAAGGAATGTATTTAAAGCGAATCGAAGATGACTAAAACTTTCTGAATCGCATCATGTGACACAGTAACTTCAAGTATATGTGCTAACTTCTGTCAGTAACTTCAGGTTTAAAAATAACTGTATCCATTAAGATGCCATGGGTCTCAGAACTCAATTTAATAAACTTCACCCCAAAACAGCAAAAATTCAGAAAGTTCCCTGACATTATCAGCTAAATGTATATAATCAGAGCCCGATCTTTTAAGCCCTGCGACTGCCAGTAAAGCACTGTAAAACACGGAGGAAAACACGTCAATTTTAGATACATGCTCTCTTTTATTAATTTAAGTCTCACTTACATGTCTATCCCTACCAACAATTTCTACATGTGTTGCCAAATCTTAAAGCTGCTAATTCGTATATGAGACACAATTTTTCTCTGACTTCTTCAGGTCTAAGAACTTCATTATCCTTTCTAATTTTCGGAATTTTATCCCCGTACGTGTATAATTACCCCACTTGCGGACATAACTAACTTTCAGAAAGCTTTGAGCCATTAGTTTCCTTCGCTACAATTCTTTTCAGTGCCTTTTCCTTCACCCTGGCAACGCTAGTAACTCCCTCTCATAGCAAAATCTTACCTCATGCTTTCACATACTGTCGCGATAACGGGCATTAAAGTTTCGGCGCAAAGAGATAACAGACGGCGGATAGTGTTTCAGGGTAATTGAGAGCTTGCATAAGCAGTTAACGATAGCGCGGCTAGTGTACACAAAGAGCCGGCAAATGAAGATAGTTAAGATAAAGGACTTGCCGGCACAGATAGGATTTCACATTTGGAAGATTCTAGTGATATCGTGATGGACAGAGAAAAGTGGGGTTCTTATTTGTACTCAAAACCTCTCGAATTTATGAATGAGATATATAAAAGGTTGTGACAGGCCAGCGGACAGTTGTAAAACGAGAGTGAGTCGTAGTTGAAAAACAGTGAGGCGAGCAGTAAACAGCTGAAAGTGTTGTTTTTATAACGAGAGCTGTTTGTTATTGTCATCGACCTTGGAAGATTGTGTTGTATATGCGAAGTAATGTTACGTGAGAAGTAATCAGTGTATTTCTACGGAAATAAAGAACCTTTAGAATTTCGGCAAACTGGAAATGTGTAGTGTTTAACGCCCGCTTTTACTACATACGGCACCGCAGGTGATGACACTGATGATACATGAGATGAAGATGGAGCACCGGTGAAATGAGGTGGCAGAGGAAACCGGAGATCCCGGAGGAAACCCGCCCCAGTGCCATGTTGTCCACCACAAATCTCACTTTGCGGTCGCCTGGGATCGAACCCGGGGCGCCTTGGTGAGAGCCAAGGGTCTAACCACTGATCCATGGCGCGGCCTCGGGAAACTGGACTTTTAATTCTACTAACCCACAAAGGGTCAGGAAGTGCGCCATTACGACATGGAGGCGGCATTGGAAACATTTTTGGAGAAGATGATGGAAATGAAGACCGAACTGAACTCGGAAATGAAAGCAACAAATAACACCCTCGCTGCGAAAACAGAAGCGGCAAATAACAACCTGGTCGCGAAGCTGGAGACCACAAATAACAGCCTGGCCGCGGAACTAACAGAAATGAAGACTAACGACGACAACCTCGACAACCGGCTAACGACAACCTCACCGAGAAAATGGAAGAAATGAAGACCATATTATCAACGAAGACGGAAGCTGCAAACAACAACCTGGCCGTGACGATGACCACGAAGATGGCCGAAATGACCACGGAAATGAAAGCAGCGAACGATAGCGTGGCAACCGAAATGAAGGCTGCGAACGAGGCCCTCGCCGCCAATTTTGAGGAACAGTTGGTCGGCGGAAAGAAGGAGTCGCGGAGTTGGGCGAGCGCGTCGAAGACCTGGAGAGCCGCGTTAACGACCTGGAGGGAAAGTCCGACAGCAACACAAAGTCGCTGAACACCATGGTAGAGAACATCGTCGGCAGGAGGTTAAAGGATTTAAAGGTCAACGCGCCGGAACGCGACACAACATCTGCGCGCGTCAAACCTCCTAAATACGACGGCGCGACAACTTTCGAAGTCTTCCGCCGTCAATTCGACTCGCTGGCCAAACACAACAAGTGGTCATCAGATGAAGAAGTCAAACAGCTAATAGCCAGTCTTCAGGGATGGGCCGCAAAACCGCTGAATGCGATCCAGAGAGCGGCGGCACCTAAGGACATCCGAGAGGCCCTGGAGAATCGCTTTGGAAACCACCGCTTAGACGCAGCGTACCGCAGCCAGCTGAAGCCAAGGTCACAGCAGCCAGGGGAGACGCTGCAGGAGTTCGCCCTGAGAATTGAGCAACTGGCTAGCAAAGCCTTAGTCGACCGCCCACCAGAATTCGTATCTCGGGAAGCCGCCTACACATTCGTTGACGGGGTAGGAGACACGGAAATTCGTCACCGCATAACGCTCGGAGACTACAAAAAATCCACGAGGCGCTAAAGGAAGCATTAAGGATGGAGGCGGCCAAGGTGACAACTATCCCGACGTCGAGAACGAGAAGCGTCCGCTACACCGAAGTCATAAGACTATCCGAGGGACTCCGGGGAAGACCTAGTGGCGAGTAAAGCCCGGCGTGGTGAGGGGCACGTCGGCGGCGATATTACCGTCCCCTCAAGTGACACTTCGCGCCGTCAGCCGCCGTATGGATGACAGCCTCATCGCGGACGGTTGAGTGAGAGGGAAGCCATGCCGCGTGCTCGTAGACAGCAGTGACCGTCATCAGACCTGACTTGCAAAGGGTTTGCCGACGAGGAAGCCGAGCCGATCATACCAGGTTGTGAGGGCTTCGGGCGACACCTTGCCTGTGGAGGAGGCCCTATTGAAGTTCACCTTAGGACGGAGTGGCGTGCGTCAGTGGGTTATCGTCGCGAAGATGGCTGAGGAGATACTGGGACTGAATGCCCTCAGGAGCCACGAGGCGACGGTCGACGTCGGCAGGAAGGTCCTGCGGCTCAATGGAGAAGAGGTGATACTCCGGCAACCCAACGAGCGCCTTGGAATCTTCAGGGTCGTCTTGAAGGAAGACCTGGTGGTCCCCGCGAGAAGCGAGGTGGTGGTGACGGCGCGACTAGAAGGACAGTGGACGAAGAACATGATGCTGGACGAGAAGACGCCTGTGCACGGACTCTGTGTAGCCATGACATTAATGCCACGCCAAGAGGAGGTGCCAAAGAGGCTGCTCAACCTGGCACACACCGATCACGACATCTAGGCCGGAAAGAAGCTGGGGACGTGCGAGCACGGGGTCAGCGTAACCGCAATCGACAAGACACAGAAGCCGGTGCCGACGCAACACCTGGCGCCCCAGCTGGAAGGCTTACTGGAGAGGGCGGCCGACCACCTGACCGCTGAACAGCTGGAGAGTGTTCGACAACTGCTGAGGGGATACTAGCACGTCTTCAGCCAAGGCGACAGCGACTACGGCCGCACGGACCACGTGTTACACCGCATCGACACCGGAGACGCCCGGCCTATTCGGCAACTACCTACAACCGTTCCGTTGGCAAAACAATTTCGCTACGGAATATGGTAGATGACATGAAATCCAGGGGAGTGACTGAAGAGTCTGACAGCCCTTAGTATTCCCCTGTAGTTCTGGTGACAAAAAGGAATGGCGAGCTACACTTCTGCGTGGACTACAGGAAGTTGTACGCTATCACCCGAAAGGATTGCTTCCCCTTACCCCGGATTAACGACACACTGGACACACTAGCTGCTGCACAGTGGTTCTCGGCCCTGGACCTGAAGTCGGGTTACTGGCAGGTAGCTCTAGAACCGAGAGACATAGAGAAGACTGCATTCTCGACAGGCTAAGGGCTCTGGCAGTTCACAGTTATGCCCTTTGGCCTCTGCAACACACCTTCCAACGGCTAACGGAATCAGTGATGAGAGGGATGACTTATGATGCCTGCCTGTTATACCTTGACGACATCATCATCGTCGGTAAGACCTTCGAAAACCATCTGGAGAATCTGAGTAAGGTGTTATAGAGACTGCAGGCAACCAACTTGAAGCTGAACGCGAAGAAGTGCCAGCTCTTCAGCAAGGAAGTTAGCTACTTGGGCCACATAGTCTCACCAACCGGAGTGGCCGCAGACCCGGAGGAAACCCAGGCTCTGAGAGATTGGACTCACCCAAAGGATAAGCGAGAGTTGCGTAGGTTTCTGGGGCTGTGCAGTTATTACCGCCACTTCATAAAGGGGTTCTCCAACATCGCCAAATCCCTCACCCGCCTGAGAGAGGAACACCGACCTTATGTGTGGACGGATGAGGCGGAAGGCACTTTCCAACACCTGAAGAAGACCCTGTGCAGTGCTCCTATTCTGGGATTTCCACAACCAGGCGGCACCTCTCTTGTAAACACAGACGCCAGCGACCTTTGCAGTGGAGGCCTCCTCTCATAGTTCAGGACGGCCACGAGCGGGTGATAGCCTACTACAGCAAGACGCTATCCAAGGTAGAGAAGAACTACTGCGTCATCCGACAAGAATTACTGGCGGTAGTAAAGACATTGGGGCACTCCCACAAGTAGCTGTACGTTCAACCATTCTACCTGGGGACTGACCATTCCGCCCTAACCTGGCTATTGAGCTTTAAGAACCTGGAAGGCCAGAGAGCACGTTGGGTCCAGAGGCTGCAGGAGTACGACTTCACCTCTGAACATCGCAGGGGAAGAGCCACGGCAACGCAGACGCTATGTCCCGAAGACCCTGTCAAGAAGAGTGTGGCCAGTGCACAAACGTGGAAGAGAAGGAGCGTGTCCCAGCTGTCAGAGTGGTTACGGCCGTGCCTGCGGAAGGCTGGGATAGCGCAGGCCTGAGGAGGAAGCAGCTGGCGGACGAAGAATTGGGGCCACTCTTGAGAGAAGTGGAGGCAGGGACAACACCAACCTGGGAGCACATCGCACCGAGGAGCGACACCTACAAGTCGTACTGGGCCCAATGGGACTCACTGAAGACAAGGTAGGGCGTGCTGTTCCGGGTATGGGAATCGCCTGATCCGAAAACGAGACAGAACAGTTGGTACTTCCCCGAAGCAAAGTCCCGGAGGTCTTGGAGGAAGTGCACGCCGGTACTTCAGGAGGGCACCTGGGAGCATACCGGAGCATCGACAAGCTTCGGCAGCGCTACTACTGGCTGAGGCTCCGAGCAGATGCTGAGAGATGCTGCCGTCAATGTCACGTGTGCGCGACGAGGCGGGGCCCCCAGACTAGTAGGCGAGGTCACATGGAGCACTACAACTTCGGAGCGCCATTCGAAAGGATCGCCGTCGAAATAGCTGGACCATTCCCAGTGTCCAACCGAGGCAACAAGAACCTGATGGTGGTCGTGGATTACTTCACCAAGTGGCCGGAGGTGTATGCCATTCCGAAACAGGAGGCGACGACAATCACATACTGATTGTGGTGCAAGAGTTCTGCCGATTTGGGGTGCCGCTAGAGCTCCACAGCGACTAGGACACCAAGTTTGGTTCCAAACTGATGAAGGAGGCACTAGAAAGACTTGGGGTGAACAACACCCGCAACCACACCCCTACATCCACAATCCGACGACATGGTGGAGAGATACATCAAGACCTTAGAAGAGCACCTGAGAAAGGTTGTGGCCAGCCATCAGCGAGACTGGGACGTAAAGGTGCCACTGTACTTGCTGGCCTACCGCTCGTCAACACACACCACTGGGATGACGCCAGCCATCTTAATGTTTAGCCGAGCGTTACGCCTCCCTTGTGATCTGACTTTTGGAAGCCCCCGGACGCAAAACAGCCACCAACCGAGTATGCGGAGAACCTGGTGTACCATCTGCACGACATGCACGAGATGGCTCGTCAGAACACCCAGAAGGGAGCGACCGCATGAAGATACCGATACGACAGACAAGCTAAAAGCCAGCAGGGTGACATAGTCTGGTTGTACCGCCCTACCCGGACCAAGGTACGATGCCCGAAGCTCCAGCAACCATGGCAAGAACCGTACCGGATGATAAAGAGGATTAACGACGTGGTCTACCACATCCAGAAGGTTCCCCGAGGGAAGATGTTGGTGGTACACCTGGATCGTCTGGCCCGCTACGATGGTGCTGTTCGGGACGGCCAGCCTTGAGGAGGGAGGAGTGTCTCGGTAACGGGCATTAAAGTTTCGGCGCAAATAGGTAACAGACGCGGATAGTGTTTCAGGTAATAGACAGCTCGCATAAGCAGTTAACGATAGCGCGGTTAGTGTTCACAAAGAGCCGGCAAATGAAGATAGCTCAGATAAAGAACTTGCCGGCACAAATAGGATTTCACGTTTGGAAGATTCTAGTGATATCGTGATGGACAGAGAAAAGTTGGGTTCTTATTTGTACTCGAAACCTCTTGAATTTATGAGTGAGGTGTACAAGCGATTGTGACACGCCAGCGGACAGTTGCAAAACGAGAGTGAGTCGTAGCTGAAAAACAGTGAGGCGAGCAGTAAACAGTTGAAAGTGTTGTTTTTATAACGAGAGCTGTTTGTTATTGTCATCCACCTTGGAAGATTGTGTTGTATATGTGATGCAATGTTGTTACATGAGAAGTGATCAGTGCATTTCTACGGAAACAAACAACCTTTAGAATTTCGGCAAATTTGACTTTTAATGCTACGAACCCACAAAGTCACAATATGCATTTAACATACTCAAATTATTTATTGTAATTTATCTATTTCTCTGTTGTTTCCTTATAAACTTGTAAATCCTACCCGTCAATAATATAAGTAGCAACACTAAAGCAAAGGTAAATAGCTTCCATCATATAGTGCTGAAAGACTCATTTAAAAAGCTAAGAAAATAGAAGACAACACAGGTATCTAAATCCAGTGTTATCACCAGACAGCGGAGCCGGTATACCTTTAAAGGGATATGAAGTTTACGAGTCTCGCAGTATGTAACTGCTGACGTCAGGCCTAAGGACAACATGCAGGGATAGTCCGGTTCGGAACGCCTAGCTTTAGAATCATTACAACTACTGCTCGCCAAGCAGGTAGATCTACCTTTCAAGGAGTGCAACGTGTTGTACATATTGTGTTAATAGCATTACTTTCACAACAATTTTTGGACAATCTCCATTTTATAAATCAACAGTTTTGGGTATTATCAACAACCATTAAATAGCTTGAAGAATGTAATTTCGAGCTGTCTAAAAGCAGTCGAGGAGGTGTCTTGCAAAATTAACAATATAGAGAATACACTATCTACCAAACGAACAAAAAATGAACTGTCCAATATTCAACCCAAAAATACTGGATTTTCAGTGCCGCGTAATACAGAAAATAAAGTAAGTCTCCGACAAACTTATGAAAATGATTTGTACTACTCATATGCACCATTAACATCATGTGACATTGAACGAACTTTCTCTCGATATTTTTATATTGTTTCAGTTAGAGGCGCTGAAAATTCACATTCGACAATTTACGAATGAACATGGTTGTTCACTGTAATTCCGGCATCGAAAGCAACGAGAAGGATGACATGTTGTACGTAGCTTACACTTTGTATCCGTACCGGAGTGTACACAAACAAGCGCTTCGGTATACTTATTGACAAAGACGTTTGTTGATGTCGTGCTTGGCCTTGCATAGTAACTGTGCGCGTACAATGATTGCTAAGGTGTACGAGATCCGATTTCTGGTTATCACTTAAAGAATCGCACATGAAAAACGAGTCTCTAAATGGATACCAATGTTGACGCGAATGTTGACAGTAAATATCTGCAAGCGATGACTTAAGTCATTTGTCAAAGACTAACATAAAACACCGACACACAGATTTTTGGCTCTATCAAAAGTATAGTTTATCACTAGGATCTTGAAACCAAAATTCTATGTTGAGTCATTTTCACTTTATATCATACTGCCTATTTCTAAAAACCATGAACCAGTTCATTACTTGCAGCAACAAAGAAACAGAAACAAATTATTTCTTACTCTCTTACTCCCTTACTCTCTTACACTCTTTCACTCTTACTATTACTATTATTATTACTATTACTACTATTATTATTACTATTACTGTTATTATTATTTAATTTTAAAATTAAGAGATGCTAATCAAATGGAAAACTCAAAGAAATTTGATGTAAGATGTGTTCTTTATACAAGACAATCCGTCATGCAACAAATCTCGTGTCTTCCTGGCTGCAATTAATACTGGATGTTTAAACAGCTGAAATATCTTCTTTTTGCGGTAAACCTTGAATATAATCGCTTCAGGAAAATCTTGGCTGAATGTTTCATCAACATGCGAATTCACGAAGGATAAGGACCAGTATTGCATTCCCCCTATGTGGTGTGTGACGAGCGCCAAACTAATCAATCTCTAATACATACTAATCGCGCTAAGACAAACGTTCTGATTTTGCAAAAACTGATTCACGAGAAAGGAGAGAGTAATGTATTTAACATAATCGTGAAAAACCCATATGTTTAGCTGAAATAGCTTTCCTAATACAAATAAATAAAGTAGATACCATTATATTATAACAATGCATTGCGACGTAAGCACTGTAATGGTTGGCATGTATACGTGAACGTATATATGAACTTACTCAGAGCTGAAACGTATATATTTGACATGATGTGATAAAAGAAATATGTACTTTGAATAAGCCAAGGTGTTTGTTAAATTCGATGAGAGCAAACAATACACTTCCTGCTGGTCTGGCAGAACGTGTCTGGTCACATTATATATTTGTTTATGAATGGTTCGTAATCTCTATTTACTCTAGAGAGTTCAAAGCAGTACTATTCAGTTACTCTTCCATGAAAAAGTGTATCAGCTGGATCAATGAGGAACGATCCACCTCCCTCCTCAGCACTGCTTGAACAATCCAATTGAGTTAATGTGGGCTCAAATTATGTTGCAAATAGAAATAATATTTTTAAACCGACTGACGTTGAACGACTTATTAACGAGGCAATTAACAAGGAACACAGCAAGATTGGGAAACTGCGTGAGACATCAGATAAACTTCAAGAAGACGACTTTTGGAAAGAAATAGCATGCAATGAGATTTTGGAACCTATCATTATAAATTTGCAGTACTCAGACAACGAAAACAATGACAATGACGAATTATATCTTAAAGTAACACTCACAGCTATACGGATGCACTGCTGGTATTTTCACTGGATTAGAAAAATAAGTAATTCATAAACTATAATTAATTTTAAACTAAATATTTAAACCATTTACTTAATATACGAATATCCACGTTGCAACTGTGAATTCAACAACTGCATTATTATACAACTTACGAAAATTCAGTTTGCGCTCCCTTACGTCTAGCGCCAAGAACACTCGCAAGTGTGCGAGAGAGAGGGAAATATTAAAAGAGTGGTGGTAACGAGGTGACAACGCCGACGGCTCTAACGCATCTGATTCGCTACAGGCGAGAACTCCCCCCATTTGAAACACATAATGAACTGGTGTCTAACGTATTGCCCAACCATGCCTTGGGCACGACGAATAGCCCACTGCGTGGCGTTGCCAGTCAGGGCCACGATTGACACCACCACATTAGAACATAAGACTCAAACCTTGTATAGCACAAAATTAAATGTTGGCCGAGAGTACGTCCCAAGCTTGACAAAATAAAAATCTCAGTCAGGAGCTTAGAAAACGAATATATACAAACATCAATGCAAAACACCTACTACTTTACTTAGCAGGTATGCTGGAATGGATATGATTCTTACAGCTAGAAAATAAAACAACATTAACAAATGCTGACAGCAAGTCTCTGGTATTAATTCAGGAGGTTTTGGTGTTGCTGGGAATTGGAATTCAAATCGTCCCTGAATTTTCGTTTGGCTCCTGTTTCTTCTCTTTTCCCGCGGGAAATTGAGGTTGAAGGTAGAGAAGTACAAGCACTTCTCTTATTACAACACGCATTGAAAAAAGAGGTATATTTCTCAATATCGTATTAAAATTTCTATTCCCAGCCACTAATATTTCAATATCTATATCATCCCTGCACCCCCTGCTCCCCAGACACACTGATCCGGAGTGGAGTAACATTTATGGCGTCAATATCTACTTGTAGTTTTACTTTCTCTAGAAGATACTTTAGTCGTGTATGGGAGTATTGTATTCCACCCTACCGACAGGATGGCTCAGGCAGTTTCGTCTGTGGCTCGCATTCGAGAGGCCCAGGTTCGATTCCCGTGGCCGACCTACCTGAACCATGGATTTTTGGGGGGATTTTCTCGGGTCGCCAGGTGAATTCTGGGTAGGTAAATCACATCCCCCGAATTTCCTGTTCCTCCATTTCATCCCCATTATCACTGCATCTCTCATCTGGTGGTCTCATTCAGGATAGCAGTGTCGGCGGGTATTTCGGCGTTGCATGGCCGGATGATATGCAACCTCCGGTAGGTTGGTTGCTGGTCTTCGAACCGGCTGCTGGAACCACTTCTGATCTACATAGGGGGCAGTGTCCGTTGTCCTGGCCTTCTGGGAGAGGTTTCCATCTAAGTAAACTGCAGGGCCCCTGCCCTCTGCACTGTCCTGACTGCTTGAGACGATCACACTGTCTCCTCTCGCTTCATCCTTTCTCCCGGGCTTCAAGACTGGTATCAATGCCGAATGCCCTCCGTATTAATCCTAACCTAAATTGTCAAAGTGTGAGTGTGTGTGTGTGTGTGAGTGTGTGTGTGTGTGTGTGTGTGTGTGTGTAGCAAATTCTACGGTGGCAATTCTGTTCAAATCATTAGCAAATGAATACATAGCACAGGATTAATTGCATTAATTGCATTATTAATCATTAATTAGTGATTAATGATTGCATACAACCATTTTAAAATTATAGAATTAAAACAAGTTAATTTTTAAAAGTAGAGGCCACTCGTGACTGCAACTAAATGCATTTAAAACCAGTGGTATTACTTGTGATTCTGATTTACTTCTCTGTTACAAAGAGCTTTGTGGCATTGTTGAACAGAAAAGCCATGATGGTACCGATAACAGAATAGATGTAGTAACAGCACTCTTGGCATTGAAGCCAAAAGTTGATTCTTACCGCAATTTCTGTAAAAAGTCCTTTCAATGCACTTCCCTTCGACACATCGAAGAGTCAACACCGTCCAGCTAGCACCGAAGCAAGGCCAAAGCAGCCCTTTCCAGGGCTTGGCCCTTAGCTACCAGCGTTCCTCGCAGGAAGCATCAACGCCACCAGTCAGCTGCAGCTTAGGCGCAGCATCGAGCTTGCGAGCCACAGAAGCAGCAACGCAGTGCATCGTAGAAGAAACGAAGGGCCCGGCCAGCCTCTTGGAGGCGGGAAGAAGGGATCCGAGCCTACAAGAGCTACATAATCCAGCAAAGTAAACGGGTTGAATTACAAGGCCGCAGCCAACAGTCCTCGTCACTGGTTTTTAGGCGCCCTTTAAGGGTTGGCCCTCTGTAGTTCGGGCTTCTTAGCGCCCCTCACTTGCTCTTTCATTCTTCAATTTTCTTCTTTCATCTATTCTATTAGATTTGCCAGGGCTTGGTCCTTGTTCTCAGGCACAACCTAGTGTTATTCCCCTGCCTCCCAAATACTACCTTCCTATTGGTGGTTATATTGTGCCCCGTGATTGGCTGGATTGATCGCTCCTACATCACAACATGGAAGCAGCTAAGACCAACCCAGCTCCTGAAATATAGGATCACCAAATGGCAGAGCCAGATAACAATATTGCGACATCGCAAGAATTAAATTGTCTACGGTACTATATCCAAGGAGGCGACTTTCGTGATTTCATGCATGAATCACTGATAATACACCCTCATATGCCTTTGTGTCGAGGCGATGAGCGAGCGCTTTCGCTAGAGAAGAAGGCAAGACTGAAATTCCTGGAAGCCGCAGACCAGCAAATCTCCAGCTCATTGGAGAAGGCTAACCAGGAAATTACCATTGGTGCCTTCCGCCTTTACTCCGCGCATCGTGCAAGAGTTGAGACCATATCCCTATACTTGCTGCAAAACGCAAGACATTAGGCTGCCACGCAACAGTGGGAGGTGCAGTCCGCCAAACCAAGGGCTAAAGCGCAAAAGCATGCCCTACAACCTGAACCATTGCCCACAGCAAACAGGTATCAAGGGCTCATGACCGTTAAGGATGCTGAATCGGCACCTCAGTCTCAAAACAACAAGAGAAAATATCCAGATCCGACAACCTCACCAGTAGCACAACTTCTTCTGCTACTCCAGCGGGAACTCCCTCGCCAAACGCTCCAGCAGCCCGTTCAATGAAGGCTACTCCAATATTTTTGAGAGACCCAAGGAACGCAAGGGATCTAACATCCTTCTTAAGCTCCAGCCATCCCAGTGCACTTGAGTACACTGTCCGTAACATGAGCGGCTCAGTAGCCTTTCTACCGTAGTCACCTGATGATCATCGTGCGCTCCGCAAGGTGCTCGCTGATAGCAATGTCCAGTTTCTGACAACACTTCTGCCAGAGGAAAAGCTGCTCTACGTGACGTTAAAAGACCTACCAATGTACATCATGGAGGCTGACGTCATGTCACATCTAAAGGAGCAGCTGTATCCTGTTGAGAGAGTTGGACAACTACGCTCCAACCGCAGTCCAACACCACAACTATTGCCTCACTTCAGAGTTGCCCTTAAGAAGGAAGGCAACTACCAAAATATATACAAGGAGACGAGGATGTTCAATGCTGTTATCCGCGTCGAATCCTACCGTCCACCAGCCAGACCCCTCCAATGTACCAACTGCCAGCAATTCACTCATAGTGCTGCTGGTTTCCGTCTTGAGCCTGTATGCTCCTTTTGTGGAGAACCAGGACATAAACGCGCAGACTGCCAAAAAGTGGGTCTTCAAAATTCAAAACCCTCCTGCCATAATTGCGGCGGCGATCATTCCTGCCGTTACGCAAAATGCCCTGTGTGGCAAGAAGCAAGAGTGGAAATGCACCTAAATAAAAATTGCCAGTGCACAAGATTTGATGCTGCTCCAAAGGTGCCAAATCCCATGGGTCTTCCAAGAGAAGCCTTTAAGGGTACTCGATATCCTGGTCTTCCACCACCGAAGGGGATACAGCACAAGAGTTATGCTGCCCCTCTCCAAAGTGCCAACGAAGCAGACAAACCTGCAGTAAATGCAGGAATTGAAGCTACAATGGACACTTCTGTCCACCCTAAGCCACAGGAGCACACAACCACCGTACAGAAACAAACCCCTCCGTTGCAGCAACGTAAACCAGCAAGCAGATCTGCACCGGACTCTGCTCCTAAGAGCTTGACCGCAATTTCCAGAAACCATCCACCTTCTGCGATAAAGCAGCAGGCCCAAAAACGATTGGCAGTACAACGGCCACCTATCTCAACTACGCACACAGCACCACTACATAGTCCTGCCAACGCAGATGCGCAGTTCCTGAAGCTCATGGGTAAAATCCCAACACATTTGCAAACAGACTTTGCAATAGCCTTGGCTGACGCATTAGTCCAACGACCGGCTACTATCACACCTTCAACCATCCTAGTGCACACCGTATTTACCTATCTTGGACAAAATGGCGGACAGCAATAAGGCTATAACCAACGCATTAAACCTTAGAATTTGCTCCTGGAATGCAAATGGGCTGAGGAACAAACTGAAGGAAGCTGCCAACTTCCTTGCAGTTAATAAAATACAGATCTTCTTGCGTCAAGAAACTCACCCATCCAGCCACCTGAAAACATCCATTCCAGGTATGATCTGCCATAGGTCTGACCGTGATGATGGATGTTGTGGCACGGCAGTTTACATCAGCCGCACCATAAAACAACATCGAATACACCTGCCGCCAACGGTGTGCTAGAAGCCACAGGTATTCAGGTGACCACAAACAAAGGTCCTCTTAACATTTACTCCATCTACATACCACCAAGTAAGCCTTTCAACTGTGGGGAACTGGACTCGATCTTTCCTGCAGGCACTCCAACAATAGCCATGGGTGACTATAATGCAAAAGGCCCACAGTGGAACTCCACAATCCGCAATCCCAGAGACGCTCTACTGGAGCGTTATTTAGAACGCCAAAATCTTGCGGTTATTGCTCCTACTTCACCCACGATAACCCTTGAGGACCGTCATCCACCAGATTGTTTGGATATTGCCATACTCCAAAACATCCGCGTTCACCCCCAAATCCTATCTATCCCTGAACTTTCTTCTGAAAACTACCCTGTCCACTTTTTATATGAAATCCGAGCCACTGCTAAGGCACCTCCTAGCAAGATTAATCCCCGCTTTACAAATTGGGGTAAATTCTCCGAGTTAATAGCACAGCAGCTAGCTGAGATAAATGCCTGCAACAGTGCAGAAGAAGCAGACCAACTGGCTACCAAGATCACCACCACCATGGCCTCAGCTATGGAGCTAGCTACCCCAACAAGAAGAGCCAACTTCACTGCTCAAAAACCTCTTCCACCGAAACTGCGCAGACTCATTGCTTACAAAAACAAAGCTCGGCACCAATTTCAGCAAACGCGCGACCCTCTAGATAAGCGTGAGTGGAATCGGCCACAACACCTACTGAGATTTAAGATCATAGAATTCAACAATGAAGAATGGGAGAAAAAGCTGTGCACACTTGATCCTGAAGATACTTCCCTTTGGAGAATGACTAAAGCACTCCTCAAAATTCCTGCTTCAGACCAGCCATTAATTGACGGCAACAGAGTAGCTTCTTCTGCAATGGATAAGGTAGAGTTAATGGAAGAACATTTAGTCTCCACCTTCCAACCGGCAGAATCAATTGACGGCGAATTGACGGATGAAATCATTTCAGAAGTCCACCGTTACATTAGTGTTCCTCACATAGTGCATGAGGTCAACCTAACATCCTCGTCTGAGCTCAGGAACATCATCACCTATGTAAGACCCTTTAAGGCAGCGGGAGCCGATAACTTGCCATATGCTGCCTTTAAAGCCCTGCCGTAAACGTGGATACAACTCCTAGTGTATCTTTTCAACAGCTTGCGGCTATTGGCCTATTTTCCAGCGGCATGGAAACATGCTAGAGTAATAACTCTACCAAAGTCTGGAAAAGACGCTAAACAACTTACCAGTCATAGGCCTATCAGTCTTCTACCATCCATCAGCAAGCGGTTTGAAAAAGTAGTGCAAAGGCGCCTCCAAACCATTCTGGACCAACATCACGTCTTACGTCCAGAGCAATTTGGGTTCAGGAGACAACATTCAACAACACATCAGCTCCTTCGCCTAGTGGACGAAGTGGTCAAAGGGTTCAATAATCGGCATTACGTTGCAGCCCTATTTCTAGACATATCCCGAGCCTTCGATTCTGTCTGACATGAAGGCCTCCTACATCGCCTCATTCAATACAACATCCCCTCCTACCTCATACACATAATACACCAATACCTTCAAAACCGCTCATTTGTCGTCGCAAAAGACGACAACCTATCTCAACCCTAATCCATAAATGCAGGAGTACCTCAAGGCAGTGTCCTTGGGCCCCTGCTTTTCCTTACATATATAAACACACTTCCAACCCTGAGAGGCTGCAACCTCTACCTATTTTCTGACGATACTGCCATAACAACAGCATCAAAGCGTCATGACGTCGTAGTGCAACGGGCACAGCTATTCGCGGATATGCTGTATGCCTGGTTTGCGACCTGGCGGTTGAAACTCAATGCCACTAAGTCCCAGGCTGTCACTTTCACACGGCGAGCACTACAGGATGTACCCAACCTACATCTAGGTGATGTTAATGTACCCTGGTCTACGCAGGTAACATACCTCGGCGTGCTTCTGGACATGCGCCTTACATGGAAAGACCACATAACAGCTGTGGCTAACAAAGTTAGTAGAAGGATGGCCATGTTGTATCCACTCTACAACCCTAAGCCACCTATGGCTCTTCGGAACAAACTGCTACTCTATAAACAAGTATTAAGGCCGGTCTTCACTTACGCCTGCCAAGTCTGGGGTGCTGCTGCCAAAACTCATCTCACTAAACTCCAAGTCCTCCAAAACCGTTACCTTCGGTCTGTAGTCGCAGCCGACTGGTGCATCCCGAATGTAAACATTCATGCAGACCTATCCTTCCCAAAAGTCACTGACTATATCCTACACTTGTCCCACAATTTCTACTCAAACCTCCCAAACAGCTGCAACAACCTGATCCGTGGACTTGGAGAGTATGATCTCGACCCAGGTGAGATATACAAGAGACCCAGACTTGTGCTGGAACCCCCATAAATCCACACCTCCTTATCTTGCTACACTTACTTCATCTTTACCTTAACCAACTACTCACATCCTTAACAAAACACCACCATTCACCCACCATCATTACCTTAAACCAAACCATCACTATGCCAGTAAGGCACCTAGTCCCGGTATGGCAAGAGCAGAAGGACCCTCTTCTGCGGAGGAGGCACTCCTTCAACGACCACAAGGCTGCTGCTGCTGCTGCCTTTCAATGTCTTTGGTTGCTGATGTCAAACGCTGACAGTGAGAGATTTTTCTTTACATATAACTTAGTTGTGACAGACAACAAAATAAGTATGAAAAGCGGAAAATATCACAACTTGTTGTATGCTGCAGTTTGGCGATGTCTAATGTGTGTGATATTTGATTTTATTCATGTTACCTACTGTCTGCTGATTTCAAATAAAATGTTTTAATTTGGAAAAAAAGGGTTTTAACAGTTGTGTTACTCTAGTTACCTGTTACTTTTCATTTCAGCCATGTCATTATTCATTAATTCTCCCCGAAAATTTGCGCGAAATTATTGCGAATTTGTCGTAAAATATTCACCAGAAAAACCACCAATTAAAATTATTAATGCGAATTTTATAAATAACTGTCACCACAAAATCTTGCCTCTGTGCATAAGACATTATGTTAGATAAACGTTGCAATATGACTTACACGCTAAATTACCACAAAATAAGTTTTTTTTAAAAGTAGCTAAAATAATTTATACTGGACAATCCTGTATGTGCCATGCTTTGAATCTCAATTTAAACTGATTTGTATATTGACCATTTAAAAATATGTGCATCATTATTATTGATAGTAAACTAGTACTCTTTTAGTAAGTGTTTTTAGATAACTGGTTTATAATATCTTCTCATTAAAATGTCTCTGCTGAATAAGAATTATTTAATTAAAATTTTAGGATTCCACGGTTTTTCATTAAAATTCAAAGCTCTGTCTTTCCATAAATTGGTTGTATCACTACTTGTGTTGGTACAAGCATGGCTGTTTGTTATTCTGTTCGAAATTATTTTTCACTCTTGGTTTGCCGGTACTAGTATGCATGATTTATTACTGACAGATTTCCATAGCAATATATAGGGCCGGTTACTACGTATTTCTGTGCCGTACACGTGTCGCTTGGTTTCTCTAGGGGAACACCCCAATTGGCGGTGGGTCCAAGCACAAGCCTTGCAAATCGATTCGCCGAGAGATCTGCTCGTGCTGCGTAATTCCAGCCGTCTGTGCTTCCCACAGGACATAAACAGAGCTGGTGGGATTCCAACTTTGTACAAACCACCACCTTGTAGCATGACAGCCACGTTGACATCTAGGTTATAGGTTGCCGTCAGCATATTGCCCCAATTAGCCTGTGCCCCTTCCTGGTTACATCCTCTGATCTTTTTATTCTCTAGTGGTTGGACTGGCAATATACGTATACATTACATTTTTATTTTCTCTGTCGTCACTGATCTATACTATATAACAGCAAGTATTGCAAATCTTTATTATCGACATTTGATCGGAAATAAATACTTCAGTATCCCATGAACATACGCAAAAAATCGAATGTACTGATTTTACATCATTTGTTCTACTCACTCTAAACGATTTTATATGAGCTTATTCTTTAATGTATTTCGTGTTAAGTAATAGAGAGAAACTTTTATTTCATATCTACAGGTACGACGCAGTAGGATAAAGCGGTAATCACATAAAGAAAAGCGGATCGCTGCATGAAGGCTTTGAAATGCAATGCTCCTTACACGGCCATGGGACTGGGATGGGATTTCATTACGGAGGGAATTTGGTACGTAGGCCACCATGCTGGGTCCATTGTCCCTATGCCCCCAAGTGGGTGCATCCCCGGGAGGAGGGATGAGGCGAAGGAGACAGAGGGCGGCCGAACCCAAGATGCCACGAAGTGCAGAAGGCAGGGTCCCTATATTTTACCTAGATGGAAACCTTCCCCAGTAGGCTACGACAACAGATATCCCCCTACTGTGGTTCGGAAGTGGTCCCAGTAGCCGGTTCGGAGACCGGTAACCGACCTCTCGGAGGAGGAAGTGGTTCACTCAGAGCATATCACCCTGCCATGCACCGCCGAGACACCCGCCGACAATTCTACCCTGAAAGATACCGCTAGATGAAATATGATGTGAAATGATAATGGAGATGAAAGGAGGGACAGGAAATTCGAGGAATGTAAATTAGCCTATACATCATTCGCTTAGCGACTCGAGAAAACCCATGGGTCAGGTAGGTCGGCCACGGGAATCGAACCCGGACCTCCCAAATGTGGGTCACGGACGAAACCACCTGAGCCATCCCACTTGGTACGCTGTATTTAAATACCAAGTTTGCTATTTAAGCACTTTTTGTTTCTGAGTTACGTTGCTCAATACCACAGACGCGCGCGGTTTTTTTTTCCTTCGAAAAATGATCGCTTAGCATTCCACTTGCCTCAAAACGTGCATTTACAGTGCAATTTCGATACCGAATTTATGGGTGAAATACGACTATGACTACGACAAGGGAACAGAGAGAGAAGCTCGCGGTTCCACCCAAAGCAGATGTTTTGTGCTTACCATCCCCAGGAGAAGCGGATAACGCAAAGGAACCGCAGAAGTCTAAAGCCGCAGGGAGCCTGCCGACACAGTCGCAAATAGGTCCCTAAAAATTCCAAGTTTGATGACCCGACGAGCTGCTCAAAGGAAGCTTCTAACGGAACCGGGGGGGGGGGCTGGACACATCTTGGTCGGCTAAGAGAAGGCTACCATCGGCAGGGCAGAGAAAAACTTTGCAAACAGCAAGTATGTGCTCTATCAATGCGAGATCGGCCATACTACCAAGTCCGAAAGCCTACTTGAAGTATGAAAGGGGAAGCGAAAACAATAGGAACTGAGAGAAAGAAAGTAATCATCCAACATTCGCTTTGCCAACCTGCGAAACCACGAAAAACCCATGCTCAAAGTGGCTAGGCACAGTAATCGAAAGCAGGACCTCCGGAATGGGAACCTCACAGGTGGTAGCGGAGCCATTTCCCATATTGCGAAACATAACTACCTCTGCTTAGATAAAGATTTATCTTTTTACGACGTCTACCCGAAAGTCCGAAAACTCCGGCCTCTAGCAACCCGGGAGCGATGGAAAACTCCGGGGCTCTTTCCATGGGCAATACCTGCAGTCTAAAAAGCCCCCCCCCCACATCGACAACAAAGTCATGACGGGTGGAACTGGATACGCCTGCGCGTCAACCCCGCCGGGAAGACTACCGGATAACCTCGGTGGTGCCACCTGGTGATCTAGCACACCTTCTCTAGCTCTGCAGGCTAGTACCCGAGACTTCTTAGGCAACCCAGTGTACCTCCGGACGGCCGAAGCCTAGCCGGAGGTATCCGATCTTCCGCGGGTGTCGGAAACACACTGCCCCTCTCAAGGCCAATCCAATCCGAACAACTCCCATTCGGGAGGAACTGTGTTCGGTCCGAAGTTCTTCTACTAACGTCAGAGGTACCACGAGTGCTAAGGGTCCGCAGCGCTCGCACCACAGCAGCTGAAGTGGGCGGATCCCCTGCAGAAATTGATAGAGTGTTATTAAAAGTTACACGATTGCGTGCATATGTGAACAGTATAATATAACAAAGCTCAGCATCCGCCAAAGAAGAAACATGAATATTATAATTATCAATAATTCCCATAGGTCAAACTACATTTTACATAGTCACCGCCTGTGGGGCCGCATGTAGTGAAAGCAGGCGTTAAACACTATAAAAATATCAAAGGCTTAAAATGCTTAAATGACAACAAAACGTATGTCTGAAATTTCTGCGAATAGCCCGTAAACTCTTCCATCTGAATGAATTTTGTGTGATATTGTATAACACATAATAGGAAAGAAACCCTGATGGTAATATGAAACCCTATGATGCAATATATGGTATGTATATGTGTATATATATTTAAATATTGGGGTATAACAATTCTCGAGATATTCCGTGTGTTATTTGCTTGAATTTATATATATGACTTGACTATAAAGTGAAAGGTACATTTTACTCATGACGCTATGCAAAGATTATGCAGTTGTGGTGCGAAGAACATGTCTACCTCTGTAGTGTGGAATTGGTGGAGCTGCCTCATATTCAAGAGATCCCGAGTTCGAATTTCTGTTATAACGAGTGACCTGGTTACGGTTTCCTTCCAGGAATTTCCCTTATCCAGAATATCAGATAACTAAGCTGTACGGATCCCGGCCTATTCTGTGATAATTTGAATCATTTCGCTTATTGACATATCGAACCCGGTTAATTAACCATCAGAGTTAGCAAGGAATATGCCTGATTGCTAATTGTTCTTTGATGATCAAAGACCCCCAACCCGAAAAAAAAAAAAAAAATCAGCATATAGCGACTCCCTTGCTGAAGATATGACTACCATTTCGCCTCTTGTATTCTCCTGGTAACCATAATGAAATTCTTGATGAAACCAATTCCTACAAAATTCTATCACGATCAACATAAACACAAAAGATAAGCAAGCTTTGGTAAATTTAGTTTTGAGAAAGGAGATTAAAATAAACGATATTTTTTGAGGAAGTCATACGAATGTAACACATCTGCCTCTCTTTGTTATAACAGGGTATTAACTCAAATATGAAAAACTGGTCATTGTTGTTCCACCTGGGTGCTGTGTGAATATGGTTTTATAAGTGTACAATCTTGATAACTATGGCACCAGTGAGTGTTTTGCGCACTTTCATTTGTGTACCAAATTTCACAAGTATCATATTGTGACTTTGTGGGTTCGTAGAATTAAAAGGCTTGTTTGCAGACATTTAAAATGCTCTTTATTACAAGTAAAAACACACTTTTGTACAACCCTGACTTCAGCAGAATGACGTAACATACACAAACGCAATCTCCAAGGTCTCTCATTGTTTCACCACGCGTAAATAAACAAAAGAACTCACTGCGGTACACTTCAACCAGCTGCACACACAATTATCAACTCACTAGCAGACTGACTCACTCGTCCGTCCGTGGTGCTCTTATACATCCAGTCACTGTTTCTATAAATTAGTGGAACTCTCGGTAACAATCGAGACTGCATCAGAAAAGACGAAACTTCCAGACATTTATCTGTATCTTTTCCCGCTTCTGTCTCGGCGTTCGGCCACGCCGTGGCTCAGTGGTTAGATCGCTTGGCTCTCACCAAGGCGGCCCGGGTTCAATCCCAGGCGACCGCAAAGTGAGTGTTGTGGACAACACGGCGTTGGGGCGGGTTTTCTCCGGGACCTCCGGTTTCCGCCGCCATCTCATTCCACTGGTGCTCCATCTTCATCTCATGCATCATCAGTGTCACCGCCTACGGTGCCGTATGTAGTAAAAGCGGGCGTTAAAAACTACACATTTCATTTTCTCTCGGCGTTCGCCTATGCGCGGGCCAGCAGCATCAAAACAATGCCTAGTCACAATATTAATAAAACATTTATCTTAACATAAACAAATGTACGAAATAAATAATGAAATAATTGGGTATCCATACTTGGCGGAAGTTAGAGAGTTTTCGTCTGTTCGTAAACAAAACGTTAGTTTGTCTCCCTGCATTTCATTTGTTATTACTAGGGGTAGTGATATTGAGCATTTTGAAATCAGAAACTTAGCATTTTGATTTTTACATTTAGCATTCTGTAGCATTTATACATCTGCAATTTAGCATTTTATAGCATTTTGAAGAAAGCTTGAGTTAATTTTGTTAAATGATTAATATTAACATCATTTATATGCAATTTAAAACACATTTATGGAGGGTTATTAATGACGGTGAGTTAAAAGTGCATAAAGTGTCAATTTATTTCACATTAATATAGGTTAAAGCAATGCGCAGAAATATAGGTCAAGCTGATACAGACTAAAGCACACTGCATAAAACAAAAAAGATACATCCATACTGATGTAAAAGTAACACAATAAAAAGAAAATGCGCAAAATTAGCCTGGTTTATGATTCAGTAATTCCTATTGAATGAAAGCATTGAACATATTTCAACATTCTGTTTTTTCATTTGAGTCCTCCTGTCACTCACAATAAAATTATATTTACTGAAATATTGTGACGATAATACTTCAGCATCTACTGTTTTGGTAGGACCCCAAACACATACACTGCAGAGCTGCTCGGACAAACTCTGCGTATTTGAGCTTAACAGCCAACAGAATTTGCAGGCTGTCTACATCTTTATTATTCTGCATTGTTTGTATCAGTTGTGAATGAAAATATGCATATGCCTCAAGAAATCTGTGCATTTTAACATCACGAAAAAAATGAGATCTTACTTTTACTTTCACTTAAAATCGTATAATTTATTGAAGTTACTCTGCCAGTAGGATTAAAAAGCCTACCAACGTCTTGGAGAAAGACATTTGTCACATTTTCCGCCTCTGCCCGCTGTTTGATATTTTCGCTTTCGCGATCTTCACACTTACCTAGTGACATGACGTACGCATAGAATGAATGAAAGCTGCGCGTAAAACCGAACAAAACAATGAAAACAGGAACTTTGGGAACTGGAGTTAACATGTGTTTATCACTTCCTTAAAATTAGGATTGATATTGGTTTTCAGAGACGTTGATTGAAATTTTCCGTTAACTGGGTTGTGAAGATAGATTTTGAGTCATTAGGCGTGGTAAGAGGGGTTTCATTTCTGTAACAACTGAACTCGCTTCAGGTACCAAACATACCTAACATGGGCAATCTTAGAACAATACGCTAATTTAGCGGGAAGGGTTGCTTTCCACATTCCATAAGAGTGTTAACTTACTTTATAACTTTCTAAACATGCAAAGGTTCTACGGATTCTAGGGCACTAGAAAAAATAATTATTTGTAAAAATCTTCGATTTCGCATTTATATAACATTTTGAGTAAATTTCGCACTTTATCGCGTTATATCACATTTACGAAAAGTCACCACCCCTAGTTATTACCTAATAAACGGCACAGCTACTTCATGCATTCTTTCGCTGGGAGAGAGGTAAGCGTGTGTTACAGACTGGGAGGTAGCCTATTATTAGGCTACTTATAAACTGGTAAGTATTTTTAAATTCATATCGTATGTACTCTATATTTAATAATATACTGCAACTTTTTTTGTTGAACAAAGATTATCACAAAGTCTTGGCAACTTGGAATAGCAATATTACGTCATTTGTACAGTAAATACAACACTGGTATAAATTATCACTCGTGCCATACTGAGTCAGTCATGTACGATACTGAATCCAGAAACAACTTGTTCATACTGCTGAGACTGCACAAAACCCATACCTTGGATGTACCTCTAAAGTCAAGTTAAAATCATAATCTACATACCTGCTCTAGAGCACCAAGTGATTTTACATTATGCAAAGTTTGCACAACTGCAAACGAATGGAATTTAGTGCCGCTGTGCTCTAATTCAAGTAATATTACTAGATGCTTTGGGTAAATCGAGCAAGCACCTCCATACTTCGGCCAAATTATGGAATGAGTCCTCGGTCTTTCCTTTGACGTACTGTGCCGATTGGCACAGAGACTGACTGCAGTTAATTGTCAGACTTCCCTATAGGGGCGGTGGTAGTGGCTTATTGTGTTTTGTTTAGTGTTTGCCTGCGCCACCGTCTCTATCGGGAGATCGAAGCTGGGTACCTTGCCTTGAGCGATGTAGTTGGGGTTTAGGACTCGTCACAGCAAGCGGTGTGAATTGTGAAGGACATTTTTAAAACTGTTCGTTCTCATGAAGTTGAAGGACATTCAAAACTGTTCAATCTACTTTTATATAGAAGCAAATGTTCTATTTTCACGAATGTTTAATGTTCGTTGTCGTGAAATCATTGTACAGACTAAAATGTATTTGTAAAGGGCAGAGTTAATTAAAGTTCTGGTGCAGTCTGGTAGCAGAGCGTGGTTTTAAATCGAGTATTTCCGGTTTAATTTCTGGTTGCTTCAAGTCATTATGGCCGCCATGGTGGACATGGCGTATTTGCGTAAACCAGAACTTTTATTTGAGTTGTGTGCTCGTGGTGGTGATCATCTGGTGTCAGCAGATATGCCCTCCATTTTGGAAGCACTTCGTAGGGTACGGGACAATTCCACAGTTAAGTTATCAGATAATCATCCATTATTTGTGGATTCGCCATCTTTATGTGAAAAGGCCTTGACGGTATTTATGGAATTATTGTCCGACTGTGAGGCCGAGAGTGGCTTATCCAAATATCAGGTTAGTAGAATAATGGCTCGTGTAAACCATTATGTCCAGCGTATCGATTATTTTCAGAGGTATTTTCCTAATCTTAATTTTGCCTTGCCATTGCCAAAGTTACGGGCAGAATTTGCTACCTTGATAGACCGGTTGCTGCGAGGTAGTGGTGATGACGTCTCGCCGGCCTACAGTGATGTGGCCCTTTCTCCGGTAAATTCAAATTCGGCTTTTAAACCTTTAAGATTGCCCCACCCGTTACAACGGTACGTAGAATCACTGTCGGATTTCGAAGTGGTTGATGTTAATTCTGCTCTCGATTTCCTGAAGTTTTTAATACAAGCGGAAGACTGTGCCTTGTTATGTGACGTATCTGAGCCACTGCTCTTAGAGGTCATTGCCGCGAGGGCAAAGGGAGTTATATTGAATTTGTTGTTGCGAGTCAAACACGTTTCTCATCCATTACGCGCATACCACCAGGGCGTTTTGGATGCCTTTATACCACGCCATGCATTAATAACTCTTACACGTGATCACTATCTTAAACCCCAAGCTTTCAATGAGTCCTTTGCGGATTATATGCTTAGGGTTAAGTTATTTTCCCGATTATTGCTACTACCTGATAGTGAAAAACAGGTATGTGACGTAATTTTGTCCGGTTTGACGCCTGAGGTGCGTTCGGCCTTGATATTTTCTTCTAGACCTACTACATTTGAGGAGTTAGAATCACTTTTGCCTCTTTTGACAGAACAAGCTCTGGCGGATATTGCTAGGGGCATAGAGGGGTCTCGCCCGCCTCCACGAGTGTTGCAGGAGAATACGAGGGGTAATGCTACGCTATCTCAAGGTACGAAATATGCCTCCCGTTCACGAACGTGTTTTCGTTGTGGTGCTTTTGATCATCTTGTGCGTCAATGCAATGTGTCACGCGGTATTCGCTCTAGTGTTGCATTGTCTTCAATTGCAAAACGTCCTAATGCACGCCCCACTTGACGCCAGGAGCTACTACAGGCTGGGGCATGTGTACCGCCTGTGCGTCGCATAACTGGCGTCGCTTTCGATGCAAAACCAGGGGTTCAGGTCATTGTTGATAAGCAGCCTATATTGGCTTTAGTAGATACAGGAAGCACCTGTTCTTTAGTTCACGAACGATTTTTGAATGAATCATTACTCAAATGTTCTAGTAAGTTCAAGTCATGCCAAGTTTAGTGCGTATCCGTTAATGGTCAGATGTTTGAGGTCAAAGCGAGGGTTCTTCTGACAACTCGTTTTCCCCGTTTCACTTGGAAGCATTATTACTACGTGCTTTCTGACCTCCCCTATAATCTTATTTTAGGGGCCGATTTTATGGCTCGTGTGGGAATGAGTTTGGATTTCCGTTTGCACCAAATATCATTTGCTTTCGCCCCGGATGTGAAGATTCCATTCGGCGCTATTTCAGCTCTCATTCGGAGTCGTTGGTTAGGAGTGAGAGTTTGGTGCAAGAGGTAGCTCCGATGCATGCTCAGTTGTCCCATTTAACTCCAGAGCAGAGTAGGAGTATGGAACACCTTTGGTCGCAATATGGGAACTTGTTCTCCGATAAGCTAGGTCTTACTAATTTTACCACGTACCACATTGACCTTATCGATAACACCCCTGTTAAACAATCACCATACCGTCTGACCCCACCTAAGATGGTGTTCTTGAAAGCCAAAATTGCCGATGTTAGCTAGGGGAATCATTCGACCGTCTACCTCTGCATACAGTAGTCCCATTTTCTTGGTGCTGAAAGTTGAAAAGGATTTTCGACCCGTCGTAGAATACCGTAGGCGAAACAAGGAAATACAAATCGAAACCCAACCCATTTAGGATCTTCATACAGCCGCCCATTATTTTTCGCGAGCAAGGGTGTTCACAGTCCTGGATCTCAGTAATGCGTATTTGCAAATTCCTCTTGCGGAGTCGTCTAAACATATAACTGCATTTTCCACGTCCTGGAGGCTGTACGAGTTCCAGCGCGTGCCATATGGGATTGCTACTGGTGCACAAGTTCTGTCCCGTGTGTTGGATAACTTATTTTCAGATATTAAATTCCAATGTGTATCATTATTTGGATGATGTAGTTTACTCCCAGGATTTTGATACTCATTGTGATCATCTCCGGGAGGTATTCTCACGTTTAGAACGTGCTGGTCTCACTTAAAAGGGAAAAATGTGCCTTCGCGACTTCACAGATTACTTTTCTGGGTCATTAAGTGTCTCCGGCTGGCATCACTGTGGACCCTGACCGAACGAAAGTCATTCGGAATTTCCCTCCCCCGCGTAATTTACGCGCGTTAGCACGCTTTATCGGCATGGCCAACTTCTTTAGCAAGTTCATCCCCGACTTTGCTGCTCGGGCAGAGCCACTGAATCGCCTTCGGCGCAAGGGTGTGCCGTTCGTGTGGACTGAAGACCAGCAACGTGCTTTGGAAGATCTGAAAACAGCGATTGCCAATCCTCCGGTGTTAGCTTTTCCTGATTTTGGTCTACGCTTTGTTCTCCAGACAGACACCAGCAAAGGTTCGTTAGCGGCTGTACTTTTACAAGATTTTCCCGAAGGTCGTCGAGCTATTTATTACGCTTCGCTTACTTTGACCGAGGCAGAACGCAAGTATTCTGTATAGGAATTGGAGACCCTTGCCGTAATATATGGATTGGAGAAGTATCGCCAATATCTTGAACATGTGGAATTCACACTGGAATGTGATAATCAGGCCCTCACGTGGGCGCTTGGGACGCCCAGGTCAACGGTTCGACTTGCGCGCTGGGACGTACGCATTGCCGCGTTTAAATTTAGGCCAGTTCATATACGTGGTGTAGACAATTGTGTAGCAGACGCCTTAACTAGAATTTTCACCGAGCCGAGTTCATCTCCCCATCCTGTCCAGCAGGTTATGGACGTGAATGTCTGCACGGCATTTCCCGAGCTTTTTACTAGCATATCAGAGCATCAGCGTCGTGATCCGAAGTTGTCTGGTATCATAAAGCAGCTTGAGACTGGTAAGCAGGTGCCCCCGTTCCGTCTAAAGGACCGTGTTTTGCTTACGCGTGCCACGTAGGATGGTACCGACAAAATAGCATTGCCTACTGCTTTGGTGCCTATGGTTTTTGAGTACTTCCATTCTTCGAGTGTGGGTGGTCATTTAGGCATCGCCAGGACAAAGTTTAAGATTCGTGAACAATTTGTTTGGCAGGGGATGAATAAAGATATTACGGCACGCGTTAGAGCTTGTCGGGTTTGTGCTATGGCTAAGCCAGCCCAATGCACCTTATGGAAGGGGCTAGCCTCCGAAAATTCTAGTAAACCTATGCAGAAACTATTCGTAGACTTTGTGGGTCCTTTTCCGCGTTCTACCCAGGGAAATACTTATGTTTTAGTAATAACTGATGCATTCTCCAAGTTTGTGTGGTTAAGCGCTATTCCTAACGCTACATCACGGAATGCTATTAAGGTTCTTCTTGGGGTTTTTGCCTCGTTCGGTGCTCCGAATTTCCTAGTGACTGATAATGGTACGCAATTCACCTCTGCCGCTTTTAAAACTTTGTTTCAACTGGGGTATTAAAGTCTTTACCACTACTCCTTATTACCCTTGTCCGTCTCATGCCGAAAGGTTCAATAGGAATTTAAAATCCGCCTTAATTGCCTTTCATCATAACAACCACTCTAAATGGGATTCCAATCTGTCGCGTTTGCAGATAGCGTTTAATTGTGCCCGCCACGAATCACACTCTACGACCCCGTCTAGCCTAAAGTTAGCCTTCTCTCCAAGTTCACCGATGTCTAATTTGTGGCATTCAGATGATTTGTTGCCTCACGAATTTTCTGCAGAGACCATCCGGAACAATTGGCAGCGAGCATTTCGTAATTTGCAACGGGCTAACGCTCTTGTTAGAAAGCGGTATGATGAAGGTAAAAAGCCCTCTCCATACGCTATAGGCCAGAGAGTGATGTGTAAGGTCCATCCCCTAAGTTCTAAACAGAAGGGCTATTCGCAGGTCACTATGAGATCGTGAGGATTTATAAAAATGTAGCTGCTCGCCTCAAGGATCCAACCACCGGTAGAGAAAGACGAGCCCATATTTCACAACTTAAACCTTTTAATTAGTTATCCCTGTGTTTTCACTTTTCACTAACATTAGCCTTAGTTTTGTGTTATGTGTTGGTTTTGATTTTCCATGTTTATTTTCATCCCTTTTTTTGGTTTTGGTGTGGGAGTTTGAAAGTAGTGCGGGTTGACCTTGTGTGTGACGGGTAGCCTATATGCCACGGCGCGAAGTGTTTTGATTGTCGCGATACCCGATATTTCGTTTAACTTTCCTTAACCTCTGCATTTCCTGTTTCTCTTAGATTCAATTTGTGTTACGTGCACACGTGTACATTGTGTTTGTGTATATTTATCTTGGATAATATGTGTTGTATGTGTTCTCACTGGCCAGTGTTGTGTGACCTTCATCTGTGTTTTATGAAGGCCTCCATTTGAGGCGGAAGTTTTATTAATAATTTATTAATAAGTTATATTAATAATTTTGCTCAAAATTAAAACATGTTAATTGATCTATTGTTATATATTCTATTCTACAGTTTATCTTCGCTGTAAAGTCTGCTAGCATACAGTCTTTTAATGCAATTCATTAATCAATTAGTCTTTTATGATGCCATTGAGATACTCTGGTTATTTGTGATTGTTACAATTTATTATGATAGGGTTTTATATGGTTCTCAATTGGTTTATTAACAGTGTTTATAACGCTGTTATGCTGTGCATTTGTTCACTTTGGCTCCGCTTGCTGTTTTGTTTGCTTTCATTTTGCAGCTCGCTCATGTTTCCCTGGTTTCGTCCTGTTACCTACACACTGTTCCCGTTTTGGCGGCACCCGCTCTGTACGGCTAAGCTTTGTCGTCAACAAGTTTTTGGACGCCACCGCAAGTTTGGTTCCAGTGGCTGACTATATTGGATCCAGGGAGGATGCCGTTTTCTACGTCACCATTAGCTCTACGGCGTCTGGTGGCTTGCTCCGTTCTGCTCCTTACCAGCACTTTTGGAGTTTTTCGCCTCGGAGCAACTGTAGTCCCGCTGAGGGCAAAACTCTCCTGTCACCTTTGGTTCCTGGTGCCTCTCAGCACGTGAATTATGATCTTGAGCTGCCTGCAGCATTACGCAAGTTTACGTCGCTGCACTAGTGCAAGAGTTCTGTACTGTGCTTGTTCCCTCCCTGAGATCGCTAACTTGTCAGTGTTCCAGTGTGAAAGGATTTCATCAAATGTGACTTAAGTTTGGGACGCGTGCTGCCGTGCGGATGAGTGTTCAATCTCCCTTGCTTTTACCTTGTCCCCGGTTTCCTGTCCTCCCGACCCGGCATTGTGATAGGGGGGGGGGGCATGTGCCGATTGGCACAGAGGCTGATTGCAGGTAATTGTCAGACTTCCCTATAGGGGCGGTGGTAGTGGCTTATTGTGTTTTGTTTAGTGTTTGCCTGCGCCACCGTCGCTATCGGGAGGACGAAGCTGGGTACCTTGCCTTGAGCGATGTAGTTGGGGTTTAGGGCTCGTCACAGCAAGCGGTGTGAATTGTGAAGGACATTTTGAAAACTGTTGGTACGTTCTCATGAAGTTGAAGGACATTCAAAACTGTTCAATCTACTTTTATATAGAAGCAAATGTTCTATTTTCACGAATGTTTAATGTTCGTTGTCGTGAAATCATTGTACAGACTAAAATGTATTTGTAAAGGGCAGAGTTAATTAAAGTTCTGGTGCACTACAGCGCAGGTTATCCCATACGCATTTGAGCAAACTGCCGCATTACCAACTGTTCACGACGACTTGATTAAATTCCGGGCTCTTGACTTCCAACCGCGCGAATATTGCGATATTTATCAACTTCATCTGCAGCTTCACTCTCAAAAATTTCCTTGTAGCCTTTCCAAATTAATTACACAATACTATACACTTCGAAAATTCTACTGCAGCGTTTTATGAAATCCTGAAGCCTGGATTACAAACCTCAGCAAAATATATATCATCTGCATTATTCATGTTCAAATACTGCCTTTATACACATATACACACATTTTGAGGTTTTGCCAGAAACTAATCAAAATGATAAAAGGTTTAGCTAGGCAGATTAAGGCAACTTTCCTGCTTAAATGCAGTTTTCTACATTTTCTTACTGTGTATTTTAAGTTTATTTCTCCCTTTCTCGTCAATGTTGACGTTAGGAGGCGAGGGAACCGCAGAATCTGACCTGAGATGAAACCAGGGTTGAGGGGTCGGCCCAACGCCTGAGATGAATGATTGATGGAGCAATTGATGGAATGATGTGGGGGAAACCGGAGGACCCGGAGGAATCCCTCCTCAGCGCCATGTTGGCCACCACAAATCTCACGTGTATTTGAATCTAATATAGTAAATATGCTGACTAGTTTTTTGGTGACATTAGATTGTCCTCCATTTGTGAATAAATAAAATAAAAACAAATAAAATGAAAACTAATCTTAGTCTTTGTTTTTGAGTTTTAAAACATTCTAAATGAATAGAAGTTCGCTGATACTACTTTTGAAAAAGTTTCATTTGATACATCCCTAGAACTTTCTGTTACGAGAGGTTCACATAAATCTGTTATACACAGCTGTTTCTAAATCAGAAAAATAAACATTGAGATCAGACAAATAAAGTTTTTTGAAGCACTTTTGTGCTCACGGCTTGTGAAGTTTCGTTTCAGAATAGAGGTTTGCTTGATTAAATTTGTCAAATTTACAGTAAGGAATTAAAGTAATTATGTGCATGAAAATAAAACAGATAAACCTTTAATTTTACAGTTATTCTGTTTATTCATCTAGACAGAATCAGATTAAGAAATCTGATATCTTATCCGGCATTAGAACTGCGACTCTTTCGGTCTCCGCCTGGTTGCTCTAACAAAGTGAACTACCATGGCTATATGCCACCAGGTTACTACATTTTTCAACTGATTCGCATTTCTCCCGATAAACCACAAGCATATGAAAAAATTCATTTGAAATAATATAATACAAATGCTACTTACAATATTCTAAGAACTAGGCTTTATACTTAAACGTACTTCATTTGTCACTGCGATTCTACATTTCTAGTATTGATATACACACGCCTAGCGCGAAAGAACTACTAGACTGACCTTATAGTTGGTTGATCTATTATGTCCGAAATTTAGAGCAGCATAAAACGTAAGTCATCATTGGGGTATGTCAGCTACAGAGCTAGGAAGTTCGCACCGATTTCCTTGAGCACTATATGAGCGGCCAGGCATGACTACACAACGTAGCACTACTAGCAAGAGCAAGGTTCATCGTAGAAGGCAAATCATTACTGCAAAGCAGGTGCCACTGCATGACACAGAGCCCGTTGTTGGGAAGGATTGGGACTGGAATTTCATTACGGAGGGGATTCGATACGTAGGCCACCATGCTGAGCCCATTGTCCCTATGCCCCCAAGTGGAAGGATGAGGTGAAGGAGACAGAGGGTGGCGTACCCAAGGAGCCATGACAGTGCAGAGGGCAGGGTCCCTACAGTTTACTTGGATAGAGTCTTCGCACGACTCGCTCCCCCACAGCGGGACGACACCGAGCCCACCAGCTGAGCCCTAATGTTCCCAAGGCAGGCGATCCGAATCGCAAAGGTTCCTGGCTGGCGGTCCCGAAATGGTCCCAGCAGAGGAGCGGAGACCGGCAACCGACCTACCGGAGGAGGAAGTAGTTTTCCTTGGAGCATATCATCCTGCCATGCACCGCCGAAACACCCACCGACACTTCTGCCGTGAAAGAGACTACCAGATGAGAGATGATGTGAAATGATAATGGAGATGAAATGGAGAGAACGGAAATTCGGGGGATGTAATTAACCTACCCAGCATTGGCCTAGCGATCCGGGAAAACCCCAAAAAATCCATGGGTCACGTACGTCGGCCAGGGGAATCGAACCCGGACCTCCCGAATACGGACCACAGACGAAACCACCTGAGCAATTGGTAGGAAGACATTCGAATAGCATCTTTGTTGTGCTTCAAAGATGAGCAAAACTAAATTTGCTGTACAACCATTTTATGTTTTCTAGAAGTGCACTTATTCATGCCGTTATTTACTTCATTATTTACTTTTACATTTCAGTGGAATACCTCAGTAAACATGGAAAATAGAGAAGCCAGATCGAGAAACTAAATTAATTGGTTTTTGAGTTGAGTTGTGATGAGGGCGCTCAACTGCAAGATTATTAGCGCCTCAACAGGAACTATGCTCCAAAAGGCAGGGGGGCCTACTAATTAAAACTATTATAAAAATCAGGGGGTAAAACAGTGAGCTAAAAAGTTAAAATCACGGAAAAAAGGTGGCACAGATTCAAATGATCAGCCCACGGAGCATCACGGAAGCGTGGTAGATAAAAGGAATGGCTTGTGCGTAGTGCCAGTACTACCTCAGCCAATATCTAAAATCTAAATCTGCATTGCGAAGGGTATCTGTCATAAGAACTTAAAACCCTTTTGGACAGCTTGGGAGTCATCAGTCAGTACTGCTGCAAGACGGCCCGGCAGGTTTAGGGTGGCACGGAGGTGTTCTAAGGAAGCACACTCCAACAACACATGACGAACCGACAAACTGTCTCCACATAACGGACAAAGTGGTGGCGAAACCCGCTTTGAAAGGTACGCGTGCGTAAAAGCGCAGTGGGCAATGCGTAGCTGTGCCAGAATCACCTCTTCGCGATGAGAAACACGCTGGGAGATCCTCCATGGAGTCGGAATGCTCCTACCTCTCACAGTTTGTTACAACGAAGAGTCAACCAGTCCTCGTGCCACCGCGAAAGCACTGCTCTCCGAACAACTAGCCTGAAGTCTTTAGATGTGACGTAAGCAACTCGGGTTTCGGGTGCTGTGGTTGCCGCCTTTGCCGCCAAATCCGCCTGCTAATTTCCCGACAAGCCAACATTCCCAGGAATCCAAGCACAAACAACGCTAACGCCAGAGGTGCTTAGAGCGTGGATGACATCCTCGACACGCTGTACAATCGGATGGTAGTTGTACAGCTCATGCAAACACTGTAGGGCACTTAGCAATCACTCAGAATCAGGCAGCCACCCAGGTTGCGGCGGCGAACGTGCAATAGTGTCCACAGACAAAGGCTGTTCCAACACCTTGGGTACCCTTGGAGCCAACAGTGTAGTTTAAAATACGGTCACCGTAGAGTGATAGAAACTCCAAAAAAACAGGTGCGGATAACGGACGCAGGCAGCAGCGAAACTCCAAAATCCCAAGATCAACGTTGGAGGTCGAACGGAGCCAAAGGGGATAAAGCTTCATCCCTTAGGAAAGAGGCGAGGCAGTTGGAGAGCATGCTGCCGGAGAAGCTCCCGGCAACGAAAAGCAGCAGGCTTGGGGCTAGCCAGACTATGCGCAGCAGTTCGTCGAAAAAGGACGAGAACGTGGGATGCGAAGGCACACACTTAAAGCCCACAACCATAATTCCCTAGCAGGACTGCTCGTCCAGAGGACAGAGGTGGTTCTCCTGCTTCGGCATAAAGGCTTACGACCGGGCTAGTTTGGAAGGCGCCGGTAGCCAGACGAATGTCCCGACTATGGACGACGGCCAAGGATTTCAACACAGATGGACGGGCGGATGAGTAAACGACGCAGCCATAATCCAATTTGGAACTAACCAAAGTGCGATAGAGACGGAGCAAAGTTGTCCGATCCGCCCCCCAAGAAGTGCTACACAGTACCCGCAAGATATTCAGCGAACGGACACATCGCGCCTTCAGGCGCAGAATATGCGACGTACAGCTAAGTTTCTTGCTGAAGGTCAGGCCCAAAAAGGTGGTCTCTTTGGCGAAGGGAAGAGTGGTTGGACCGAATCGGAGCAAAGGTGGTAATCGTCTGCGACGACGGCAGAAGTTGACGCATAGGGACTTTTCAGTGAAGAAACGGAAGCCTGTGTTGCAGCTCCATGCAAAAGGATTGTCCAAACATTGTTGCAGTCGGCGTACAAAAAAGGGCGTGCGCCGAGATGTACAGTAGACGACGAAATCGTCTACAAAAAGACAATACTGAACACCGCAAGGAACACATTGTGTAATGGAATTAATGGCGACGGCGAACTGTGTAACGCTTAAGACGGATCCCTGCTGCACGCCATTCTCTTGAACAAAGAGATCCGAAAACATTCAGCCGACCCTTACGCGGAAAACGCTGCCTTTTAGGAACTCTTGGATGAATATTGGGAGGCTACCACGCAGATTACAGACGTTCAGGAAACGAAGAATACCCGCTCGCCAACATGTATCGTAGGCCATCTCGAAGTCAAAGAAGATCCCGACGGTTTCGCTTTGCTCAAGAAATCCATTCAATATTTGCGTCGACATAGAGATGAGATGATCCAGAGTCGAACGCCGTCTGCGGAAACCACACTGGGTGTTGGTCAAGAGCTCGTTGGTTTCCAGTCACCATACCAACCGTCCATTTATCATGCGTTCCATTACCTTGCAAATGCAGCTGGTAAGGGAAATGGGACGCTAGCTGGAGGGAAGGTAATGGTCCTTGCTAGGCTTCATTAGGGGTATAACGGCGGCCGGCCGCCACATATCGGGAAAAGTGGCATCAGCCCAAATGCGATTATAGACCTGGAGTAAGAAGGCTTTACCCTCAGGGGGGAGCTGTTGCAACATGCCTATGTAAACGCCATCTGGTCCTGGTGCCGAAGATCGAGAAGATGACAGGACATGGTCTAGCTCCGTCATGGTGAAAAGGCGACTGTAATCCTCCAGGTTGGCAGAACGAAAAGAGAAGCCTTGAGATTCCACCTGAGCCTTCATTGAAAGGAAGTCGGGCAAATAGTTGTCGGAGCTGGATACTTGAGCAAAAGTACGAGCTAGGGTGTTACACACATCGAATTTATCCACAACAGCTCCTGCAGCGGTTTTAACACCGGCGATTGGCGTATGGGCCGGTTTCCCGGCAACCCGCCCTAACTTATCCCATACCACAGAGGAAGAAGTATGATGGGTAAACGAGGAAACGAACCTTCTCCAGGAGGCCGTTTTACTTTCCCTTATGATCTGCGGAGACTGGGAACGCAGTTTCTTGTAAGTTATCAGGTTATCCAGTGTTGGGTGATGCCGGAAAATCCTGAGGGCACGTCTGCAGGAACGGATAGCACGGCGGCATTCATCCGTCCACCAAGGTACAGGAAATCGTCAGGCGGCGCTGTCGACCGAGGAATAGAGTGCTCAGCGGCGGAGAAAATTGTCGTCGTAAGATGGTCCACCAGGGCATTTACAGAGTCGTTTTCGTTATACGTGAACACAGCCAACTGAGAGAAAAGTTGCCAGTTGGCGTGATCGAAGCGCCATCTAGGGATATACGTGGAACTGGTATTGGGGAGTAACAGACTAATAGCACAGGGGAAGTGATCGCTGCTGTATGAATCAGCGCGGATGATGGGCGTTAACGTCTTCAACCAGCAGAAAAGGAGTGGGTAACTGGGAGACGAGGTCCTCAATATCTCTGAGCGAGAGGCAGATAGATATTGCAAATTGTGAATTGGATGGAGGGCAGTGTAAGATGAACAGCCACGGACTGAAAGTCAGACCGGAAAGAAACAGGTTGGATGAAGAGGTCATTCCGCAGGAGCAGCATAGTGCCCCCGTGTGCAGGAAACCCTTAGTCCGGCAGAAGTTCAAAGCGTAATACAGAGTACCGCCTAATCTGCGGAGTCCTGCGGACGGAGTTTTATTTCTTGAAGACATATCACCATAGGCGCATATTCCTGGAGCAGAAGTTCAAGCTCCGGTCGATGGCTGTGAAGTCCCCGTAGATTCCAGTGTAGGATGGCCGTGGTAAAATACAATGGGAGGATCGCAATCAATTCACGCCACTAGGTCGAGGATAGCATTGCCCGGATCAACTTGTTCATTTTCTTAGGTGTCTGGCTAACACCTTTCGCGGCAGGTTCCTCTTCTCTTTTTGTTAACAGTCGCCCAAGCAATGGCGGCAGAATACTCCTGGCCCATTTCCTCCTCTGGGGCTCACCCCTTAAATACAGAGAACCGCGGTTCGAGGTGCTCGAAACGATTGGAGCACAAGAGCGTCGAAGATGGGCAATGCCGATCTGAGTCCCTGTCAGAAGACTCCTCAGAGGATCCCCGAGAAGACGCCCGTCGATCACGAGGACCCTGGGATCCCCCAGGGGGAGAGGGTATTTTTTTCCGAGAACGGCCAGCTCGCTTATTAGATTGTATCAGTTTGGACTCCTATGGACACACGAGAGGAAGGGCTGGGGTACGTTTGCACAACGGTGTCATGTTTCTGAATAGGCTGGCGAACGGCTACAGAATACTTCAAGCTAGTAGTAGGGTGAAGCTGATGGTAACGTTTTCGTGCCTCAGGAAACGTCAGGTGTTCTTTCACACGCAGCCCTTGGGCGGTCTTTTCCCCAGAAGACGAGGAAAATCGCGGGACGTCGGTGGATGCGCACCGCCACAGTTGACACAGATGGGATCCTGAGCGCACTGGGAACCATCGTGAGCGTCGCGGCCGCAGCATGAGCATAATGGCGAGCCTGTACACCGTTGCTGCGTGTGCCCGAACATCTGGCAGCGGTAACAACGCATGGGGCTAGGAATATACGGACGTACAGAGGCGCGTTCGTAGCCACACAAGATGAATGTTGGTAGGATAGTACGTTCGAAGGTCAGGAAGACCGTTCGTAATGGAAACGGCTGGTCGTCCTTCCCCATGAACCTGAATGCTGCATTCACCCCTTGGTCTGACATACAGTTGACAATTTCCTCAGTGGAGAGTACGCGACAACTGTTCAGCGTCTTGTGTTTTTCCACCTTTACAGGGTAGGAGCCCAGCAGACTAGTTTGCAGCAATTTGTCGGCCTGGGTATCTTTGGCCATCTCCGTTAACAGGCTGCCGTCCCTACACCGTGTCGCATGTTTCACTGGACCACAGAGCTTATCCAGTTAACTTTGGATATAAAAAGGGCTCAAGTGTGTGATATTCTTGCTATCACTATTTAACCTCATGACATAAAAGCGTGGTGTTGATATAGAAGAGCGCAGAGGAGCCATGGTTATAGGTCCACCTTCCGGAACCGTCGGCGTCAGCCTGCCATCCGGGGGATAAAAAAGAAAGACACCGAAATCTTTCGGTTTGTGCCGACCCGAGGTACCCACCTGAGGCCCGATCTCAAAGAATACTTCAGAGGAGTTACCCTCCGACTATCACTACTAACCGGCGTACGACACTTTCACCATAGGCAGTCCCGGCATTATGCCCCTGCCCCAAGAGTGGCTCCCTACTTTAGGCCACGCAGTGTCAACGGAGCCAGCGTGGATTCAGGGGACTTGTGGTTGTTTAAACCGGGTCCCAAGCAGCGGTAACACGTTGAATCCCCTCGTGCACCCCAGCGGCGCACGGCCGCTGAGGTATCCGAGGCGACTCGCCCCACTTAGAGCTACATAGGTGTACGTGGGTGTACGCGGCTATGGAACGGCTCCGCACCTAATGTCGCACAAAAGGAGTAGTGAGGAGGGTCAACTCAACCTTCATGCTTGAGACCTCCGTAGAGCACTCAAGTTGAAAGCTGCGCCGAAACCGTGGGACAGGAACCACGGAGACAGGAAAGATCCCTGTTGGTGAGACAGGAGTTTGTAAACCTAAACACTTAAAACTAGAATATAACAATAAACCTAGAGGTGGAAGAAACTTAGGGTTAGGGGTGTAAAACGTAGCACATCCAACATGGGGTGAGAGGGTGACGATAAGCTGGGGTAGCCCAGGGTTGCCACACCCATACTCACATGACGTAAGCCCCTGGGGGTAGGGAAACTAAATTAGCTGAAATAATTAGTGAATTTGCAACGGATTATCAATCAACTAAATCTTGTTTTACGGGACACAGAATGAATTTTTCATTTGAAATGCTTCAGAGGTGCATTATTGTTTTTAGTAATACGGCCGCAGATGAGTAAATATGTAGTAAAATTCCTGCTTTGGTATTTTGTCTAGTAAGAGTCTTCAGATATTTAATAAATTAATTTTATTATTTGGATATTATTTTACATTTGATCAGGAAATGTTACAATCCGCGTTATCATTGCTTGGGGTTGCCACAATATGCCTATTTAAATAATGAGATCAGCCAGAGACAAACCCGTATGTGCTATATAAGAATTTGTATGTTGTACATAATGATCTAAATAGCTGAGCATTTACGAATGTCTCACGTCATTTTTTTCTGGGCAACCGGTTGCAATGTCTCACCGCTGTGCGTTTCTTATCTATGACTTGTTTGGATGCCGGGAGAGGGTCGGTCGCAACCTGCATAGGGAACGGCGGGCGGTACGAACTTCCTAGCCCTGGTCATCTCTAATTCATTTTATATATTGTGGTTTATCATAGAAAATCAATTAGGTAGAGAAAAAAATTCAAATCAATTAGAGAATTATGTTTATGTTTGTGCCTATATGTCACCGTGGTAGCTCAACTGGTTAGAACAACTCCACGGAGACTGGAAGATCCGGGTTCAAAATCCAGCTATGGCGTTGAATCTTTCAGTCTGATTCTATCTTTTCATGCTAGGACCTATCTTGCTTATGTAATACAATATCTGAGAACATTTTCAAAGTCATAGCGTAAATTATGACCATGCATACTTAACATCGTGTTCTGCAGTTAGATAACTTACCATACAAAATAATGGCTTCAGCATTTAGCTTGCGAGGCAAGATTCGAAAACGGCCCCACGGTCCCAGCTACAGCATCCTCAGTAGCAACCTGCGGTTTTAGAAATTATTGCATGGTAAAGAGCGGAGGAGCCATCAGCGTGATCAATAGCGTCTTAATCTACGTTTATAGCCCCATATACCGTAAATTCTAGAACGAATCCAGTAACCTACATTAATTTAAACGAAGAACCTCTGATTCGTTTTCCCAACCAGCGACTTTCAATCTCTTAAGCCTCCAGAAATCATAGTACAAACTCGCCGAAAGCGATAGGATCTCGCGAAGAAGTGTAGACGTAAAAAAGGCGGTTTGCAGTTTTACAAAATCCACTACTGTAACAGATTAAAGCTTGCCAATCCCTTCAATAAGATTACGCAGGCTGGCCCCGTAGCTCAGTCGGTAGAGCACCTGCCTGCCGTGCTAGGGGTCCCGGGTTCGATTCCCGGCGGTAGGGGTGGGGATTTTTCTCCGACCCCATCTCCCCCAAAGTCTGGAAGTATGTATGAGAGTGTGAATATGTGCGTGTTCTAATGATTAAAAACCAAAGATAACGACTTAACACCTTCGATATGTTCCAAAGGAGAACGGCCGCCGATATGACCATAGCAGTTAAATGGAACAAGGGGAAAAAAAAAGATTACGCAGTAGTGTCCGCCAGAACCTGAAAAATATGTCAGTTAAGTTTACCATTTCTTCTTTATATCAACGAGATGCCTCTAGGCGAAATATTGCAAACTGGTGCAGATTTCCAATGCTTTGCTTTACTTGGATATTCGAACTGCACAGATAAGGCCTTCTGAGTAAGCCAGACTTTTTACAGCCGCTTGGGGAACCGTCACTTCTATCGTAGTTGTAACTATGCTGAGCACAAAAGACTGAATCAAGTATGTCTTCGTTTTTAACGACCACAGTTTTAAATAAAAAATATATTGCATTACATAAGGGGAATATTAGCACAGTACGGGATTAAAAGGCGAAAGGCGAAATAGTTATCCTCCATAATAAATTACAGTGACAACTCAGCAATTATAAAGCTTCAATTACTTTGTTAATATGATATACACACATATTTTTTGGAAGTGAAGTAGACTTCACTGCATTTACAGGCAAAGATTAATTTATCATGTCACTCGTTATAGTACTGGCTCCTTCGAGACCGATGACACAGTATCATTGCTGGACAGAATGTGTGCAAAGAACGAGTGCTGGAAGATCTATGGAGAAAATACTCTGGTTTTGAAGGAAGGGACTCTGAATAATCATTTTTTCCCATACATCAGCATGAAAAACACTGATGAGACATAACCCTCAATACCCACGATCAATGTACACATATGCCCCCTACACTATCCAGGTGAGTCAGCCGCGCCTTATTAGTTTGCAAGGTAGGGCACCCATCAAACGACATGTGAACCTTAGTCCAGTTTTGTGCTTACTAAACCGTATTGCTTGATGCTCTTAGGAAGAAGAATGCGCAAATATCAAAGGAATAGCGGTTTAAGAGACAGTCGCTAAAGTACACCTAAAAAAACATACGACTCCTTTACTGAGAGCGAATTCCGGTTACCTGGCGATTTTAGAAACTTTATTAGAATGTGCAAGGCAAAGCAATTCAGTAAACGCCTCGGAAAAAATGGACCTATCATATGAGAACACTAACAACGTCAGCTAAAAAGAAAATGGCGGATTCTTGTACTTAGAGCAGAGGTTGGCTGCCAAAATTAAAGAAAAAATTATAGACACGTCTCATCCGTACAGTCAAAACGGACATATTATTAAACAACGGTTTATTTACATTTTTGCCTAAACTACGTCTCGTGCAACTCAACATGCATAAGAACTTTTGCCATTTATGTCATAACATTAAAACACCCAACAAGTGATTTAAAAGTTTCTAAAAAAGCTAAATCAAGCACGAGAACTCCTTAGGTGGGAAAGGTATAGCACCAGGCACACAAGTCGTAGTATTGAACCCAGAACGAGCCTTTCAGGCAAGTCTCGAAATAACTCAATGGGATTATGACCTCTCCTGTGCCCTAAACCCCCAATGACACAGGTTAGCGTCTCAGGATTGTAATTATGTTTATGTGCATCAAAACTTGGAAACCAAATTCACAGTACTTTAATTATAAAGTTCCTGAGGGCGTTCATTACCCATAAAGGTCATCAGTTCGAGCACTTGCTTCGTTAGAGGAGTCGTGTTCCAGGAATAGAAAAATGGTCATTCCAGCGCCACAAAACATACCAATTGGAAACGACATTTTTAACAGCACAATAATTCTATGTCTGCAAAATAGTATTTAACTTCCACGTTATACTCTGATACTGTAATTTCCATGTTTACTGTGTTCAAATGTGATAAATAATCCTTATTTCAATTGCACCTACCTATAGGTGTGTTTAAACAACTATCTACTTCTAATACACCAATAAAGAAACACTAGAAATGCATGAAATGTAAACAAAACCATTAAAAATAAAAATAATAGCTTTCAGAATAATTGCAAATCGTGAGTATTACACGGTGAAAAATTAGTATACCTATGCAGAGGATTCGAACCACCGTCACAGCAGACATGAGATTGTAGTTCTGCGCTGGTTCCAACGGAACTATCTAGTAACGTGTGTCATAAGCATTCCGTTTAGCGTATAATATGCGCTGGTTCCAGTGAACATTTGCAGACGTGCAAACGTCAGCTGTCTAATTAAGACTATATTACAGGTGATGTGATAACATCTATATTAGTACTAATTTCATTGAGTGTTTAACATGTATGTTAAATGCACGGGTAGAACCTCGTAATGGGTTCGAGTTGGAGTATAAAATGTGGATTGCATAAAACTCGAGAATAAGGAGCAGCTGACTCACCTGGTATAGTTCACATAAGAAACTACTATTCTTCCCGCCTAAACGTTTATCACGCCGTGTATATAAAAACCATTTTATTTTAGTTTCCTTACTATTTTATTATCTTACTCTTAAGAGTATACAAATATTACAAACAACATCATAGCAACTAAGTAATTCTATTCTTAATTTTAATCTATCAAGTGCGGTTATATACTTACATAAAATTTCGTGAGAGATAATCACCGCATGTTTACAGGAAATTCAAGACATATATTACCATACAATTAATATAAAATACATATCCTAATTTAAATCCTTATATGTATTTCTGAAAGAAAAAATTGTAATTAACATTTTCCCTATAATGGCTGTTTGAAAATAATAATTTGGTGAAAAGTTTCACTTTGCTACCTTGCGAAAGTCAGCTGATAAGTCTCGGGCCTCACAATAAAAAAAAAAACATTAATTTGTTTTCTTTATTTCTCAACGTAATCTCCAGAGAGGCTAATGCATTTGTCATATTGGTGTTCTAATTTGATTAAACCATTCATGTAGTTCGATTTACCATGGTGCTCAAAATAGCTCTTGACCGCATTAATGGCATCCTCGTTGCTGTGAAATCTTCGGGAACAGCTGTAGTCACTGGGTGCTAGATCTGGCGAATAGAGTGTATGTTAAAGCAATTCGAACTTTAATTTGCACATTTTTCCCATTGCAATGACTGAAAGATGGGCCGGAGCATTGTCGTGAAGAAACGAAGATCCTTTTCTTTGTTATATAAGATCTTTTTCTTTTCACGTCATCACTCAAACGTTGTAGTAAGCTTGCATAGTGGTCACCAGTGACACTTTAACCCTTTTCCAAGTAATCAATAAAATTGCCTGTGCACCCCAGAAAACACTCGCCATAACCTTGTTAGTTGACAAAATCGACTTTGTCCCTTTTTGGTGTTGGTTCATCCAATGCAATCCATTGTTTTGACTGTGATTTACTTGTAGGAGTGTAGTGATGTATTCCACTTTTATCCACAGTAATAAGTCGTCTCAAAAATTCTCTGGAATTTTTTCGGTAGAGGTCCAAATTCTTAACAGAAACAGTTTTTCTTTGCAACTTTTGATCAGTTGTCAAAAAAGCAGCACCCATCTTACATAGACCTTGTGAAAGTCCAAAAACTTACTTAAAATATTACCTACACGTTCTTTCGATACTTTTACAGCCTCTGCTATGTCAAACAATTTAAATCTGCGGTCTTCCAATCCTGCTGCTCGAGCGGTTACCATGGATTTATCTTTGGTAATAGGTACCTCTCAGATTACTGCACGTGGAGTGAACATCTATCTGTCATTTGTGATTCCTGCGAATTCCACTGGCTGAAGTGATGCGTTCATTGGTGGTTAGCACAGATCCGAGAAGTGCAGCAGTTCCCCTCTCACTCTTACAAGAATAATCAGCGCATTATCTGAGAAGTACCTATTACCAAAGATAAATCCATGGTAACCGCTCGAGCAGCACAATACTAAATGATCTCTGGAGTTGTGCCGTCCACAGGGCGTCCAGAGCGAGGCTCATCACTAGTGCTCGTACGTCCCATTTTAAACTCTGTAACCCACCTTTTAATCATTGTATATGAAGGGGCAGAGTGTTTCAATGCACTGTCTATTTCCTCCATGATTTCTTTAGGCGTTAAGTCTTTCAAATGAAAGTATTTAATCACTACTGGTTTTTTCCAAATTCTCCATTTTCGTGAAACCTCTACACTTCTCTTGTTTAAAATGTTGTCATTCAAAAACTAAACAAGTTAACTGACTTGTAACTATAGATACACGCTAGTCCACACTTAAACTATACGATGCTATCCGTCAAACTGGCTCAGTGGCGCTACGTCTATGTGAAGACCGGGACTTATCAGCCTAGCTTCTTAAGAAGTAGCCATAGTCCGTATTTACTTCACTTTTCATTCTTGAACCATTATCTCTTCTTCTGCAGCACCCTCCCTCCCTATCTCTCTTCCATTCGCTCTCTGGCTTTTCTGCTTTCCTATTTTTATATTCTGGGGATCATGATGTACAGTATGGGCTATTTCAAACCTACCATTGTTCAAGCGGGTCGTATGGCACACTTTATTTGGAAGAACCAAGCGTTCCACAACGGGATGAACCTTACGACCGACTGCTCAGTGTCATTCTAAAGTATCTTGTTGAAAACGCGCGAATGATAGTAAATTCCTTGTGTACAATATGCAACGAATAATGTGATTTTTATCAGTGGTGGATTTATAACAGAACATGTATGTAAATATTTCACACATTCTTTAAGAAAGTGAGTATGAAATCGGGAGAGTGCTTAATGAAATTAAAGATAGAGTTGGAGGAGGTGTTCTTTTATTTTCTTATTGCATACTATTGCTACATTATTTATAGGATACGATGTCCTAATTTCCGCGATTCATCACACATGGGTTTTCGCATCGTCCTAGAACCACTCGCATCTCCGCAGTAAACGTGTGCAAGAACGCCGGCAGGTTTGATATAGTCCGTACTCTATATTTCTGTTAAAGTACACAAATGGAACGTTTCTATTGAATGCAATGTTTGCTCTACAGATACACAAGCAGCAGAGAACGTAAAAAATTAGATTACAATTTGTTTATTATATTAGATTATTTATTATGCATATTTCAAAATTTTACAATTTACAACTTTAGACTACATTTATTTGTCTTTACCTTGTTGCTACCTTGGCTTACATGACACCCTGGTCTTCTGCTCTGCCAGGTAGCCCTTAACCTCCATGCCTCCTTGTTACTTAACTAGCCTCATTCTTCCCCTCATCTTCCTTTCTTATATTCTTTACATTTCTGGCATATTTTTCTTTTAATTTCTGCAAGAACCCACCAATACTTTTTACCTTCTTTTCCTCCCTTCCGTTAACATTTCTATGGCTACTATCTTCTTCTCTACTTTCTCCCATTTTTCCTCCCAAACCTTTTTTCTCCACATTGCAACCTCCTCGCATACTGTTGCATAGTGTTCTATGCTTTCTTTTCCCCACACAATTCAGAAATTCCCTTTTCCCTACCTCTTATCCCTCTTATAAATATTGTTCCTGTTCTCATCCAAGCTAACCCTTCTCTCTCTTGTCTATTGCAGTAATCTACATTTGCCTATCGTCCACAATTTCTTATAATTTGTTTGTAAAATTGTAATGATTTCATATTTTCTAGACTTTCCCATATTTCCTGTCTTTCTATGTTTTATATTCTGCATTTTACCAATTTACCCACATCTCTTGAATTCCTTTCCTTTAACATCCATATATCTCACATTCCTATTTTTTCCATAATTCCGCCAATCTCTGCCCACCAACTATTTGTGTTCACTAATCTGTTTTGCTGTCTCATGCATAATTACATACTTTCCCCTTCTTCTTTGGCCAAACCCCAATACCAAAATTGTATTATTCTTTCTATTATTATTCCATTTCTTCTTGCCGTTCCTAATTCTACTAAAGCTGCTTCCCTAGGTGCTCATCTTGGTGAGCTAGTAGCGTATTACAAAACCTTCTGTAGTTTTGGTCCACCGTTTTGTTTACCTCTGTGCCCACCCCCCGGATTTCCACTGCATACATTTTGGATTCAACTAGTGCTTCATACATTCTTTCTAACCACTCGGTTGTCATTTCTAGCTTATATTTGCATATTCTTATCCCCTTCATTACTGTCCTTCCTTTTGTTTCCATTTCTCTCCTGTGTGCACTATATTAAGATACAACAAGTAACGTAACATTAAAAATGAATTCTAACTTTACCTCTGAAGACATTACTAATTTCTTGTAAAAGGCTCTTAAACTGTGGTAAGCTTTATCAGTGACATTGTATATAGCGATCGTTAAAACAACCATCAGCGAACGGGAAGTCCGTGGTTCGTAATAGGTAACAGCGTGATAGGACACATAACTTGGAGGAGAGGTATGATATAGATACTGTCTCATAAATAATGTCGTATTTTAAGAAAAACAATTATTTGAAATGTGTTCAATTAACTAACGTTCGAAGGATAGACCATTAGACTCTACGGTCTTGAGCCATCGTTCAGCGAGGTTTGTTGTCCCACGATGGTACCAGTTTCCGTTTTTTGGTGCGAAGTATTCGGTGACACCCACTTGCACTGCTTCAACTTTGTCAAAATTTCTTCTACGTAGAAAACGCGGCCATGGATCGAAAAAGATGATAATCTGGTGGTACGAGATCAGGGCTGTATGCTGGGTGTGGTAGCAGTTCGATTCCTCCCAAATCCGGAATTTTTTCCATGGTTGTTCGTGCAGTATGGGGTATGCATTGTCCTGGTGCTATAGAACTCTATTTTGGTTAACTAATACTGGGTATCTCCGTCTCAAAATTTCATGAACTCGTTCCAGTTGTTGAGAATAAACATCTGCATCAATCGCCCGCCCGTTTGGAGCAAACTCCAGCTGAATCACACCTTCATAATTCCACCAGACATACAACATTACTTTGGGACCGAACTGATTTTTTAACGATGACTTTGGCCGGTTGGTGGGAAACAAGCCACTGTTTCCACGCATCAGGGTTTCGGTAATATACCCATTTTTCATCACAAGTGATAATTCTCTTGAAAAATCTATCATCCATGGGATTACGCATAAGTTGACAACATATACCAGGGGAAGACAGGTAGTGGCGGTGTGACGTCGGCTTCGTCAGCTCTAACTGCCAAATGTGCTCCCGAACAAAAGGCAGCTTAGCGTCTGACGTCACTGCGCTGATTACTTCTGTCGAAGGGGAAGCAATAGTTTGATGTGTGCGGGTAGAAAAGACAGGAAACGTATTGGGTGTTAATAATATGTACAACTTACATCTTGGGTGTTGTAATATTAATACTGAGTGCTTTAATTACACAATTACTCACAGTTTATAAACAATTACATTTTGGCTCTGAGCTATGAAAAAGTATATAAAACTTCAACTCGTAGTTTATCTGAAGGTCAGGCATGCTATAAAGTAAATAAGATAAAACATAAAGTAATTTTCTCTGCAAATTAGAGGAGACCCACTCAGAAAAGAATTACGTGGCCATTTTCCGACACTTTCTGTTTCGTTTTTCTTTAACTAGTTTATCAATGTCAGGACATAATGTCTGGTAAATCTGTAATGGAAGACTGCATGTTAGATTGTGATCAGACAAGGTACTTCGGGGTTTGGACTTAGCTAATTTCATAACAGAAAAAAAAATTGTTCACACACATATGTCGAGCCAAACATACACAATGTGCGTGCGGCAAGTGAATACAACCTCTAAAATCTGGTTTGGGGGACATTCTTGTAAAAATCAGCCAAGTCTTTCTTTTGTATACATTTGTCCTTCAAAAAATCGTCACATTGTACATTTAACAGTTCCATTAGATACGTGGCAGTAACATTGTTGTCATCGAGTGTGCTACACCTGACTCAACCCTCAAATTCTGTACGCACAGCACCATTTATATACGCAACTTGGTGCTACACGGCTCTTGCGTGACGTCACACGCACTGCAGGCCTCGCTCTTGGCTGAAATGCGTCACAACTCTCAAAGCTGTCTTCCTCTGACATATATATCCACCCTACGTTCAGCTTGTTAAGATGCCAGTGTATGAGGTACAGATCTACAGCTTGTGTATGATTTTCAAGTGTCTTAATATGGCGATGTATGGTATCTTTTGATGCACCAAGTTCTTCTGAAAGCCTGGGAGTACTTTTTTGCGACTTTTCTCGCAAAACTTGGCGGGTATCCGCAATATTTCATACTTCAGGTTCTCCAGAACGTGGCAAATCTTTAATGTTTTCGTCTTCGTTGTTGAAACGTTGGAACCATCGTTGTACCACACGCTCATTAACACCTTCCACTTCATATATTCTTCGAACTGCGGCAGATGCTTTATAATCTTGTTTACAGTAGTGTTTTAGAAGGACTCTTAATTTCAAATTTTGCTATCTCCATTTTGTGATTGTTAACATCTGAAGAATGACACATGCTCGCAATGTACGCAACACTAGCCATGGCATTCTGTAGATAGCATTGTCTAAACATAGAAACGCAATAAATTTTCCAAAACACCGAAGTGAAAAAAGCGACTTTGCTTATGAGACCATCTAATATATGAATAATTTTGCGCAGGAGTGTAAGGGAGTAAATCCCACCATTCCATTTATACCCTGCTTTAATTTCAGTGGCTATATCGGCGGCCTCTTCTTTCGAAGATATTGCTATAGCATCGGCAATGGTGCTAAGTCGTATAGGGTCATACTTGGATTTCTTTGGGATTAATACATTTGATAACACACACGTTCACATTTTCATTCACACTCTGGAGAGGATAGACGTAAGATTTGTACTTATTGTCAGAAAGAAAACGATGATTTGCGAACAAAATAATTAAATTTTCATCAAATGATTCAATTCTCCTTTTTTCTATTTCTCAGTGCAAATGTGCTCGTTTAAGTTGTAAGTTGTATAAGTTGTAACCTGAACAGAGTCCCAGAGTGGTGATTTTAAGATTGGGTAAAACAACATGTATATTACATGTATTAATAATATATTAATATTATTAATACATGTAATCTTACGGGAGTAAATTCCTGCTCACCAGCAGTACTGATTGTGATCTGATATGACTGTTAACAATTGACACAATCAATAATTTAATTAATAATCCCACCCCAATTATTACCATTAGCTCAAAAAATAAATATCATGCTACTGCATTGAAACTGATAAAAGATAATACTCGTAACAAAATTGTGAAATCCGGTACACTGAGTTTGCAAAGCTGTTCCTATAAGTTTCAAATAAATAATATTCTAATCAAATGCATTAGACGGGCGTGTTTAACGATTCAGACATGCTTTAAGCTAAATCTCAATGTAAAGCGTATCATGTGGTGAATAAAGTTTTCTCATTAGGCAAATTTGTGCTTTACTTTGAAAAACTGAACATATTCAGTTTCTCTCTTCCTTCGGCTCTCCTCAACATACTAATTTGTTTTTGGCATAATGTTGCTACAGGGGCTGATTTTACAAGGTTTTTGAAACTAGGATAATATATTATTAATGTAAACATATTAAATCCACCTGTTTCACACAAGGCTGACAAAAAATTACTTTCCCATCTGTGCTGAACGATGGATCACCATTTATCCAGTGTTTAAGAAGTCACTTCTGCTGCTTCTCTCTTTGGCATAATTGCGTAGGAAACTGATCTATGTGCGCACTTGAAACATTGCTTAGAGAATGGGTTTTCCATTCCCCACATAAAAAGTGGTCATTTGTCCATCCATTGAAATCTCTTTTAGCAGGTCTTAGCTACTCGTCCTTGAGCGAATTCTAAGACTTTTCATGACGTCATTAGCGCATTCCTTTTTGTGTATCCAATGTGCAGCAGTATGAAATTTCTCTTCCCGAGAACTTCACATTGAAACCAACAAATGCAAAAGCTGTTGTCACAAATTACAAACAGAAGAAATTGGCCAAAAAGGCAGTTTTAGGTACTAATAGGCGGAATAGGCACAGACGTATGACATAGGCATTTATAGGCAATATAAAACTCAGAAATTAGGCTAATAATTGTAGGAAAAGTGCTTATAAGTTAAAAGCATACGTTTCTGAACAAAGGAATAAAATAGGCAAATAGGGCAAAATCCGCTCCCTAGTAATGACACTTCCACTCGAGCGACAAAAAACATTTACTCTCAGAGTTGCACCACAAAATGTCTAGAAGTATTTGATGAATTCAGAACAAAGATTCCTAAGATTGGTCTGCTTAGAAATTCGTTGAAGAACACCTCTCCTAATCAGTAAACTAACCCTATTTCTGTAGGAATAAGGAGTCATCACCTGAAATTGAAAAAGCTGCATATGAAAAATGTGCTTGCACTCTGTCCAGAAAAGAATGAACTTCGACGTTTGAAAAGATGAAACGGTGTATAAAATGCAACGGAGAATACTTTGAAAAGAAGCAATGATTAGATTTAAATTGTTATTGTTTCATTTCATTCATCATCAAAACGTTTAATGAACCTCATACAGGGAGCCACTTTGGGGTTCTATCACTACAGTCCCGTAAATGTGTAATGAAATCATTTCAGTACAGCATAGATTCTTAGCAAATATGTGGAAAACTAGTATTAATTTTTACAACAGATAGGTATATAAACATTAGTGGATAGTCGCGTCAATGTAAAATATCGCATTTGTTTACTTAGAAGTTAACTCAATACATAAATATATACAAATCATGTGTGTAACTGTGTATGTGTAACTGTGTACGTATGTGTCCATCATATACTTAACTAGCTAACTAGTCTTTTTCACAGAAGATGCCTTAACCTGTGTTATAATATGAGTTTAAATTAAAAAAAAAAATAAAGTTAATGGTTTGCTGTAGATAGTACGGCTTCCAGTTATATAGTACGGTTTCAGCTGGTTCTTTGCGCCCACAAATTAATTTTCCCATTATCAAGCTGCAATGTAAGACTTCTCTCATACTGCTACTGTACGCATCAAAGTCTTGTATAGGAAAATTAATTAACAAACACGGCTTTTGCTTCTCCAGAAAGATTGGTTCCGTGTACTGTCTTTAGAGATTCCATTTCTGCCGTTAAACGCCAAGAGTGGCCATTGATACATTGTGAAACCTTCGGTGCCAATTGCGTCTCAATGAAAATGTTTCGTTAACAAACGCTTCTGTAGCTAAACAAAACATGTCTTTATAAAACGTAATAAGTTAATGACGCACTGATTAACATGGCATTGCCGCATCCTTAAAAAATTTTGAAGCAAGATATCAGTAATATGTAAACGTACGGCATGGTAAAAAAGAACTCGTATTTTTTCTCTCGTCATTCCGTGAAGCACTTCCAGAGTCTGAGGCCAGGCACAAAAAGAGTTTTTAACCCCGCTTTGCTAGTTTCTTTCACAAAAACAAAGGAGCAGGATTAAAGGTACCTACCGTTTTCTTAATCCTTGCAGCGACAGACTCCTGCATATTGCATTTCCGGAGTCATGAATATTATTCTCCTTTGCAGGTGTTGCGGCTGCTTCTTTGTGTTCTTTGGACGAAATCTCCAGCCTGCTCGATAAGATAATCCATGTGTTTAATACCATTGTAGAAAGTTGCATTTTGAATCAGTATTTAGGTAGCGTAATATTATATGCTTTTTAATTTGCTATCCCTTCTAACCCAGTTTCCGTCCTCATAAAAACTCGAACTGCTTCAAGCTTATAGTGAACATGGCTAGGTAGTTTATCATCTCAAAGAATACTCCTTAGTGCAGAACAAACTACTGTTTAAGGAGAGGCAATTTTAATATAATTTATCTTGAATTTTGCCATAAAAACAAACTTCACTAAGTACATCAACGTATAAGAATGTATAAAATGTAATTTTTTCATAGTGCATGTGCAGAATCCTAATCGTCCACTTCTGTAGCGGTAGCGTATCTACCACATGTTCAAGAGGTCCCGAGTTCGAATCTCGGTCAGGATGAATTACCTAGAGAAGGTTTTTTTTTTTTTTATTCCTAAGGTTTTCCCTTATTCTGAAAGATGAATTTCGGGTAACTCTAAGTTCTATGGACCCTGTGCTTATTTGGACATCACTTCACCCATTTCATTCATCGTCCGAGAGGACTTAACATTGGAGGTTGTAAATTCAACAACAAAAATACCTTGACCCCAATATATTGTGTCCCAGTAGACCAGGACGCTGAACATTAGCAACGAGAAAACAGACTACTAAGATTATGTAATAAAATATGTACTGGAAAGACGCGCTTTGAATTAAACAACCTGATGTGTGTACTCATGTGGTTTTCACTACTCACTCGTGTACAAGCTATTATTTAATACTATTATTCTATCTACTTCATGTTAATAGAGGCAAATCGTTGTAGAAATGGTTTTATTGCATAGTTCCTAAATAGATACAAGGAAATAGGAGAATACAGTAAGCTTAGGGTAGAGCCAGACTGAAAAATCCAATGCCAAAGCAGGGATTTGAACCACGGATCTTCTGGTTTCCGTCGAGCCACTCTAAACCATTGAGCTACTATGGCCAACGTGCCAACATGACATTAAATTCTCCAACTGACTCGTGTTTTTCCACGTAAACCACTAGGAGTTCTCATATATACATGAGACAACGGTGGCAACAGCCATAGAAGCTCAATGGTTTAGAGCGGCTGGACGGAAACCAGAAGATCCGTGGTTCAAATCCCGGCTATGGCGTTGGATTTTTCAGTCTGGCTCTACCCTTTTATAGTGCGTCCTACACACGGCTAGTGAGAAAGAACAATTAATTTCCAGAGTAAACCTAAGCAATAGTCAAATATTTTAAAAGTTGGTCGCTACAAAATGGCTTTGAAATTTCACTCTCTTTGTATAGCAAGGATATAAAAATGAATTACGTCCTATTTGAGAAGAATATAAGTATTTGAAGCTAACAACCAATAACATGGAAGATTTAGAAAATGGTTATCTCGTCAAACAATTATTTGCTCTAAAGTGCGTAATTTAATAAGATTTGTAGTTTTTGCGCAGTATGCTTTGTCAGTCGCTTACGGTTTACTAATAATACAAAAGTCATACAAAATACTGAGGGCTTAAGAGGTTATTTTCAAAAAATTCAAGATATAAATTTATTTGGCATAACGATATCTTTAACATATGGTATTTTAATTAACATTGTTATAGCCATTGTTTTAAAAAAATCAGAGGCTACGAAAACGTTTCCATGTATAAGGTAGTTTGGAGTTGGGGATGCTTCTTAAAATATTTCCCGATCGCATCTATAGAAACTGCTGTGCTTGGTGTTGAACCAACTTTTCGATTTCTAAGTTCAGTGCTCACACACACTCACGAACTCACACAGGACTTTTTGTGAAAATGCCTTTTTCGAATTCAGGAACCTCAAAACGTTTATTTGCAGTGAAATTTCGGCATCAAGATTTTGAGTGGAATATAATAGCTTGTCTACCTGCTATGTATGCGGTAAAGAAAGTAAAACAGAAAGCTGTGCGTTAAATACACACGAGGCTCTTTAATTTTACACAATCTGCAAGTTGGCACTCTCATTTTTCCTTTCGTTTTAATAGAAATGAACGTTTGCAATGATGGTTTCAGTGTTTGTAGGTATGACAAAGCGATACTCATTTTTTTTAATCAGCCATCGACCAGCAAGTATGCTTTACAGATGTTTGTTATTGAGAAGTTTGTAAACGTATAGGTACATAACAATTGAGGTAGCCGTGAACGACTCTTCTAGCTAAATATGGCAGGATCACTGTAACAGAAATTGAGGATTTAAAGTCTGATAGTTATCAATCGTCTGGGTCGTCTGTACTGGAGAGGTCACTAAGGAGAAGATGTGGCAGTCTGCGCTTGAGGCGAGTTGGTTGACTAGTGCCAGCGCCGAGATTGTAGGTAAAACAGCTCCAGGGACCTCCTGGATATAGTAAAAGAAAGGTCGTGCCACACGACGGATGTACCGGTGAACGGTTAGAAGACCAAACTGATGATAAAGTTGTTGGTTTCTGACGAACCATGGAGCATTTGTAGCCGTACGAAGCACCCTGTTTTGTAGTTCCTGTAGTCGGCGGAGATTACTCTTGCTGGTGCCACTCCAGACTGGAGCTGCATAGGTAAGAATAGGACGGACTACAGATGTGTAAAGAAGAAGGGAGGATTCATAATAAAGGGAGGTGCGCCTGTTGAGTAAAGGGTACAGTTTTGATAACCGGGCAGGCGCAAGTGTAACAGACCGATAGGTGTGGGTTCCAATTAAACATTTGTGTTCAAGGGTTCGTTAACTTGGTTTAAAATTAACTTCGAATATTTGGTAGCCTTCTTTGTACTAGTTTGATCTTCAGTTGCTTTTCGCACCTTCGATTGTTCTGTCGCATTACAACTTTTATTATAAAATGACATATTTATATCTGAATCACAGTCATTCATAAGTTTAATATATTGCACCACTTAAAGTTTCTGTGAAATCATCTTCCTCCATTGCGGGTGAGTTAGCACTTAAAATTTCACATGTGTTAGCACACGCACTGATAGTATTATGAGTGTCCATACCCAAGATCTTCAGATCACTTGCACAATTTTAAGCGAATCTATGCAATCACACCAAGTTAGTAGCAAACAACACTAATTAGTAATAGTCAGTTGTTAATGCACTTGGAAAAATAGAGAAAGATCTTCTCACCAAAGCAATCTACCATAAATATAAGAATAAAATGAGCAGCTCGAACTAAAAATTACCACCATTCAGTTACGGCCACCCGTATACACTCAAATATCTAAAAGCGGTTGGCTATTCTATTGTGTTGGAAGTTTTCCAGAAAGGAGGTATATAATAGCTCCATTTCTGGCATTTTGTTATTTTTAAGTTCGTGATGTCAGGGACGAGTGAAATATCTTTGAAGACTTCGGCAAAGGAGTGGAAAACCTTTGTACTTTGTCATGCTTTTATTTGTTGAAAGTAAAAGAAGGTGAATGTGTTCGCGTCTGTACTTTTATATTTGATTAATAACCGGTCCATTATCACTTCAGTATTTCATCTCACACTTTGGTAGATTTATACCGAATGTTTAACGCCACAAAAATTTTATTTGCCAGAAATTGAGTGGTTTAATTTCTAGTACAGTAATGCTTAGTCTGTTTTCTTTTTCTAAATTGTAAAAAGTTAGAAATGAGTTATTCAGAAAAGAGACAATTTTATTCGTTCTTGCCTGCTCGATAGCGTAGATGGTAGCGTGTCTGCCTCACGTTGAAGAGATCCCGAGTTCGAATCTCGGTCACGGTGAGTGACCTGGATAAGGTTTTTCCGGGGTTTTCCTTTATGCTTCAAGACGAATGCCCGGTAACTCTAAGCTCTATGGGCCCTGGGATCATTTGAGCATCATTTCATCCGTTCCACTCATCGTCAGATATGACTTAAAGTTGGAGGACGTAAATTACAACAAAAAATCATACGTTGTTCGCAGAAATTACGTTATACGCGTTTAATTATTTCTGCACATATTTAAACCCATAATATTTTAATCAAAGTCGCATAGGTATTTCTGAGAGAATTAAAAAGTAAGGAAAAGGTTTACATATAAAGAGCAGTTTGAGCTAGGAGGCTTTCTTTTCGCATTGCATCCTTGGAATATTCTAAGCTTTACTGTTTACCCAACATTTGTTTTTAGTTACACAGTACACGTACACATGCAGAAATGCGCACGTAAAAATGATTCAGGAGACAACAAAACGTGCAATTTTGGTGAAAACTAGAAATGGAATTTTATATGGAATAGAATAAATATCAATATACCAGAAGTAGGTGGTAAAAAGAAAGCAACAAAATCCATTCACAATTCCTACATAGAAGAGTTTTTTTTTTCTTCTCAGAAAATCTATAAGTGCAATAATGATGATTAAAATATCATATGTCTGCGACGTATTAAATGCTGTAATAAGTTTTCTTATTATTCCTCGGTGAGGCGACTTACCTTCCTCAGGATGGAGAACCGATTATCTCTCCAGCTTCCTTGTCTCTGCGATGATGTAGACTTGACTATCCGCCGGCAGCTCCGTCGATGAGCAATGAACTCTGTAATCTAGGGCAGTAGTACGACGCCAGCAACGGAATGGTGGATGGTGGCAACAAAATTGATTTAAAACATTGCTTCACTTTTTGAGAATTTATTTTCTCACTGAATTATTTCACAGACGATGTTTTAAGGCATGATTTACAAACATCTTTCTTGATTTTACAGGCGAAGTGAACGCAACAGCGTGCCACTCATCATTTACGTATTCACCACCATTATTCACCACCATCCCCTCGAGTGACACTGCGTGCCGTCAGCCGGCGTATGGACTCATTGCGGACGGTTGGGTGAAAGGGAAGCCGTGCCACGTGCTGGTGGACACCGGGGCAGCCATGACCATCATAAGACCTGACGTGGCGAAGGGTCTGCCCACAAGGAAGCGGAGCCGACCATACCAGCTTGTCACGGCATCGGGCGACACCTTGCCTGTGGAGGAGGAGGCCCTGCTGGAGCTGACCTTGGGACGGAGTGCCGTGTGTCTGTGGGTGTTCGTCGCGAAGGTGGCTGAGGAGGTGATTCTAGGACTGGATGCCCTCAGGAGCCACGAGGCGACGGTCGACGTCGGCAGGAAGGTCCTGCGGCTCAACGGAGCAGAGCTTATACTCCGTCAACCCGAAGAGCGCCTTGGAATCTGCAGGGTAATCTTGAACAAAGACGTGGTTGTCCCCCGAGGAGCGATATGGTGGTGATGACGCCACTGGAAGGCCAGAGAAAGAGGAACAAGATGCTGGACCAGAAGACGCCTGTACACGGACTATGTGTAGCCTGGGCATTGCTGCCGTGCCGAGAGGAGGTGCTAGTGAGACTGATAAATCCAACGGACACCGATCACGACGTCCAGGCCGGGACGGAGTTGGGAACGTGCGAGCCCGTGGTGAGCGTAACAGCAATCGAAAGACAAAGGAGCCGGTGCCGACGCAACACCTGGGGCCTAATGGAGGCCTACTAGAAGGCCTACTGGAGAGAGCGGCCGACCACCTGCCGAAGAGCAGCTGGAGAAAGTTCGACAACTGCTAAGACGATACCAGCGCGTCTTCAGCCAAGGTGATAGTGACTAAGGCCGCACGGACAAAGTACTTCACCGCATCGACACCAGGGACGCCCGGCCTATTCGGCAACCACCTACACGCGTTCCGCTGGCGAAGAAAGGGGCGGTACGAGACATGCTGGAGGACATGAGATCCAGGGGAGTTATTGAAGAGTTCGACAGCGCTTGGTGTTCCCTTGAAGTCTTGGTGACGAAGAAGAACGGCGAGCTGCGCTTCGGCGTAGACTCCGGAAAGTTGAACGCTGTCATCCGGAAGGACTGTTTTCCCTTACCCCGGATTGACGACACCCTGGACACGCTAGCTGGTGCACAGTGGTTCTCGACCATGGACCTGAAGTTGGGCTACTGGCAGGTAGCTCTAGACCCGAGAGACAAGGAGAAGACCCCATTCTCGACAGGCCAAGGGCTCTGGCAGTTCACACTTATGCCCTTTGGCCTCTGCAACGCACCAGCTACTTTCCAACGCCTCATGGAATCAGTGATGAGAGGACTGACTTACGACGCCTGCCTGCTATACCTGGACATCATCATCGTCGGTAAGACTTTTGCAGACCATCTCCAGAACCTGAGCAAGGTGCTACAGAGACTGCAGGTGACCAACCTGAAGCTAAACGCGAAGAACTGCCAGCTCTTCCGCAAGGAAGTGAACTACTTGGGCCACATAGTCTCAGCAACCGGCGTGGCCACAGACCCGGAGAAGACACAGGCTGTGAGAGATTGGCCTCGCGCAAAGGATAAGGAGTTGCGCAGTTTCCTGGGGCTGTGCAGTTACTACCGGAGCTTCATAAAGGGGTTCTCCAACATCGCCAAACCCCTCACCCGCCTGACAGAGGAACACCGGCCTTATGTGTGGACGGAGGACGCCAAAGACAATTCCAGCACCTGAAGAAGACCCTGTGCAGTGCTCCAATTTTGCGTTCTAACAACCAGGTGACGCCTTCATTGTGGACACCGACGCCAGCGACCATTGAATTGGAGGCGTCCTTTCGCAGATCCAGGACGGCCATGAGCGGGTGATAGCCTACTACAGCAAGACGCTATCCAAGGCAGAGAAGAACTACTGCGTCACCCGATTGAGAGCTACTGGCGGTAGTAAAGACCTTGGAGCACTTCCACAAATACCTTTATGGTCAGCCATTCCACCTGAGGACTGACCATTCCGCTCTAAGCTGGCTATTGAGCTTTAAGAACCTGGAAGGCCAGACAGCACGTTGGGTCCAGAGGCTGCAGGAGTACGACTTCACCTCGGAACATCGCAGAGGGAAGAGCCACGGTAACGCAGACGCAATGTCCCGAAGACCCTGTCCAGAAGAGTGCGGCCAATGCACAAGAGTGGAAGAGAAGGAGCGTGCCGCAGCAGTCCGAGTAGTCACGGCAGTGCCTGCGGATGGCTGGGATAGCGCAGGCCTGAGGAGGGAGCAGCTGGCGGACGCAGACTTGGGGCCACTCTTGAGGGAAGTTGAGGCAGGGACAAGACCAACCTGGGACGACATCGTACCGAGGAGCGCCACCTACAAGTCGTCCTGGGCCCAATGGACCTCGTTGAAGACAAGAGAGGGCGTGCTGTTCCGGGTATGGGAATCGCCCGATGGGAAGACGCAGAGAGAACAGTTGGTTCTTCCCCGGAGTAAGATCCCGGAATTTTTGGAGGAAGTGCACGCCGGTACTTCAGGAGGACACCTGGGTGGGAAACGAACGATTGACAAACTACGGCAGCGCTACTACTGGCTGACGCCCCGAGCAGACGCCGAAAGATGGTGCCGTAAATGTGCGCGACGATTCGCGGCCCCAGGCTTGGGGTGAACAAGACCCGCACGACGCCTCTACATCCCCAGCCCGATGGCATGGTCGAAAGATACATGAAGACCTTAGAGGAACACCTGAGGAAGGTCGTGGCCAGCTAGCAGAGAGACTGGGACGTCAGGGTGCCACTGTTCTTGCTGCCTTACCGCTCTTCTACAAAAGACACAACTGGGATGACGCCAGCCAGCTTAATGTTCGGCCGAGAGTTATGCCTCCCCTGTGACCTGGCTTTTTGAAGCCCTCCGGAAGCGAAACAGCCAGCGACCGAGCATGTGGTGAACCTGGTGGACCATCTCCACGACATGCACGACATGGCTCGCCAGAACATCCAGAAGGCGAGCGACCGCATGAAGACCCGGTATGACAGGCAAGCCAACAACCAAGGGTTCCAGCAAGGTGAACTGGTCCGGTTATACCGCCCTACCTGGACCAAGGGACGCTGCCCGAAGCTCCAGCAGCCATGGCAAGGACCGTACCGGGTGGTGAAGAGGATTAACGACGTGGTCTACCGCATCCAGAAGGTTCCCCGAGGGAAGATGTACCACTGGTACACCTGGATCGCCTGGCACGCTAAGGTGGTGCTGTTCGGGACGACCAGTTTTGAGGAGGGAGCAGTGTCACCCGAACGATGCAATTCCCGATAGAACCGGCCGGCAGTAGGGCCAGACGGGAAGCATTCAGTCCACGCCTACCCATTTGTCTCGTGTCACTCACTGAGGGGATGATTAGAAGAGCGCCACAAGCCCTGTACCGTCTGTTTCCCCTCCCACCAGACCTCTGGAAATATCGGGCTAATTGTGCGAGCCACGAACCTTCCAGAAACTGTGGTCTTCCCTATATAAGGCCTGCAGTGGAGGAGTCAGTCAGTTCTTGCGAGCAGCTGTAAGGAGCGCCGAGTGAGCAAACGGACTGGAAGACGGTGTACGTGTATCAGAGGAGTTGTACGTGATTGTGAGGTAGAATGGACCTGTGGCAGACGAACTGGTGAATTGTAATTGTGTGCGCTAAGTAATTCTATGCAATCGGCAGGTGTTCCAACAGTAATTCGGTGGAAATAGAGTCATTTGGAGTTTCTGCAACTGGACTTTTAATTTCCCGAACCCACAAAGTCACAATACTCACGCCATCTCCTGACCTGTCATTTAATTTTCTGAAAACAGTATTTTGTTCAGTAATTCGAATTTTGATAGTGTTTTGTCTTTGTTTATATTTGAGTTATATCCAGTGATTCATTTGTGGTAATAACATTTAATAAATATTCTGATGATGGAGAGATGCACACTCCCGAAAAGTCGATTTCTAATCGTCTTTTCACCTGGCTTGCTTCACGAGAACAGCTTGAGCATATTCGTCGCCAGGAAAGCTTTGGGTCTTATTTTAGGTAGACGAAGTATTACATTTCGTCCATGTAATACCTGTTTTAAGGTTCCTGTGATGGCAGATGTTTATCTAACTTCAAGACTTTTCAAAGATGCGACAGGAAGTTTTCAAAAAAAATCTTGGCACCACAAATTACCTAGCTCTAGATGTAAAAATCTTAGCTATTATTTATTTTCTGAACAAGATTCTAACAATTTTGATTACAATATCACCTGTTTAATATATTGAGATAAAATATAAAATTTCTATCTTGAATGTTCTGTGGAGTCCTATGAACCTCACTTTCCTTGATGTCATTTTTATTGGTTTGAATAACAAGTAAGTTTTAACTTAAGACAAAATCGTACACAAGTTGCATCATTAAGTCTTTTTTGTGATAGGTGTCAAGTTTATACCTTCCCTTAGCGATACCTAACGGTTATGTAGCAAAGTTTACAATTTTTGCATCTTTATTTTCTTTCCTTCAAAAGAGTACGAAATTTAGTAAAGGTTCTTTCGAATGCTGAACCTCTTGCTTAATTAAAAACAATTCCTAAGTAAAAATATATTGTGACTAATGAGGAAAGAAGCATTTTACATGCCTCTGGATTTAGTATCAGTAAGGAAAGTAGTATGAACGCGTCGATCATATTGTATTTTTTGTTGAGTTACCACGTGTCAAACGTTCAGACAGCGTATACTCAAAATGTTATACTGGCTCTAACAAGTGATAGACAGCAACTGTGGGTAGGTACTTTTAAATTCTAATGAAGTTATAAGATAATAAAAGATAAACGCTTGCCGCTGTCGAGAAAAAAATAATTCAGCTAGAAGGGATAATTAAATTTGGTTGTACATGCATGATACGTAAAAGGAATTTAAATGACCGTATAGAGCTTTAATTATTTCCAAAACTGATAATAAAAAGTGTAAAATAAAAATGGGGTATAACCTTATAAATAGTATAAAGCACACCGTACCGTTTCCAAACGTTCCATTTAAAATATTTTGCGATGAATATATGTATTAAAGGAGAAAAACGCTTGTGAAATTGTACAATATATAGTCATGGACACCTTGTTTTGTTAAATGAATGTTATATTTAAAATGTTTTGATATAGTGCCATCCATATAAACCTGAACCACTTCAATAGGTCATAATTTTTGAACCATTAAAAGGAAACACGTGCAACTTTGGGAAAATATAATATACAATTGGAAGATTACATTACACTATTTACATGTCAGAGAAAATGTTGGAAGTGTCCTCCATCAAAATATGTACATGATTGCACTCGTCTCACCATACACTCATAAGTTTTACGAAGATGGTATCGAATTGAGAGAAGGCTATATATCCAGCAAGATGGAGCAACATATCATACATCTAATGACACCATGAAACTTGGAACCAGTTTCTTTGATAATCGAATAATCTCAAATGGTCTGTGGCCCCCAGATCCACTGACCTAACCTCACCGGAGTTTTTCTTGTGGGGGTATCCAAAAATAGAGTGTACAAGAATAGCCCACGAAAATTGATGTTCTCAAGGAATCCATTCAAACCGAAATAAGAAACACTGACGAGGATCTAATCTTTAAAATTTTAACCACTGGTGCGACAGCCCTAAGAGGGCCACGGCCTACCAACCCGAATGCCAGCCTCACGCCCACTTACGCAGGCAGAGTTGGGCGATTATCCCACCGATACGGGGAGGAGATGTGGTCAGCATCTCGGCATCCCACAGCCGTAATGTTGGTCTCCGTGACCAGGGCCGCTTAAGCTCCTCACTTTCCTCACCATGCTAGGTGGGCACCGGTCCTATACACCGGACCTAAAATCCGCACACCATGGGAGGGATCGAAACCGGGCCACTTTCCGTGGCTGGGAACCAGGGCATGCTGCCTTATCCCGCTACGCCACGGTGCAGGACCATTGGCGAGGATACTCTCCGTGAAACTTCAGAGAATATGGTGAGACCAGTGCAAACATGTGTATGTAGATGCTGGTGGAGGACACTTCCAACATTTTTTCTGAGATGTAAATTGTGTAATGTAATCTCTCAATTGTGTATTATATTCTCCCAAAGTTGCACGTGTGTTCTATTATTGGCCTATAGAAATTGTTCAGGTTTATATGGAACGCACGTTTGCTTTCATCTTACGTCAGTTTCGACAAAACGTATTACATGTTATTGTCGCCGATACATCAAGTTGTATCGCAAACTCGCAGCTCGCAATCTTCTGATACATTTCACAATAATGAATATTATAGTTTCGCGTGCTACAAATGGAGAACGTGACTTGCAATATGTATCATGGCTTTATTGTTAACACAAGCACTTCTGATACAGTTTCATTATTTCGTGGCAATATATGTATAACTTTGTAGTCACCTGTGTAAGTTGCTACTAGAACCAATACGTGACGGTATGACTCCAACTGTTGGATAATCTAGCACACGAGACAGTCAAAGGCAACAATCTGAGGAGGGGTGGGTCGATGCGTTCCCTCGTACCGCAGACAAGCTTCGCATCAATATTAGCAAGTAATTAGTCGCCTATATGCAGTTCACAAAGCAGTTTGTGTGGATGACACAGGTGTCTCGTCATCCGACAAATTAATTTCAAGAAGCGCAGAGAAGCACTTTATAAAATAAACGTTAATTGTATTTCTACACCTTGCACAAATCAAATTTCCCCGAGCTTTGTAATTTGTTTATCTCATCCTTAAAAGTGTGAGTTCTCCAATGGAGCAAAATATGAATATGTCTCGGTAACATTTCCATTTAATGAAATGGTAACCCCAGAAGGTCAAATGACAAAGTGAGAAGAACACTAGTAACAAAGAACTTTGTAATACATAATACTGTGACTTTGTGGGTTCGTAGAATTAAAAGTCCAAGTTGCAGAAATTCAAAATGTTCTTTATTTCCGTTGAAAGACACTTGTACAGCTCTGCCAATAGCAGAATGATGTAACACACACGTACGAAACATTCAAATCCGTCTGACACAAGTGCACTCAGCACCGTTAACAACTCTCAACTGCAACTTCTCCAGAGGGTCCAGAGGTAGTCCTGGTCGGGCGTGGCAATTTTTCTTTTTCCCCGTCCGGGTGTCTTCTGCCGCAGTACCTAGCCGCTTTGCGGCTTAACCTGCGAAGTGAGTCAGGTATGGTTTTTAGTGATATGCTGAGGGTAGGTTGTAGTTTTGTTTGAAATTTTCGTTTGGATGTCCTTGAGTAGTCTCAGAAGGCAGCAGCTTAGCGGTTTTATTGCGTTCTCAGGTTGGGGGAGAATCGGTTTAGTGTTTTTGCTTCATTTTGATTACGGGTGGCCTAACGCTTGAGCCATCAGGCGTAATATGAATTTTGGAATTTATGGGGCTTTCCATGGGTTAACCAAGGAGCCCCAAGACGTCTCTGAGGAGTTTATATGATGGCAAGCATCTTTGCTACCTCTGGTCATATCTGCCCAGGGAGTTCACCAAAGGGTTGCCATGGGTTTGAATTTTGTCGTACATTGACCGTGCCCTCTCTCGGATGACATCGACAATGTACGGGATCTTTGAATGTTCAAGAAGGATCTGGGCTGGAAATTCCAGTCTGTATCGCATATTATTCTGAGCGCCCTGTTCTGCAACGTCTGGAGTCTGACGAAAGTGGTATTTGCCACTGTTCCCCAGATCTCACAGCCGTACAAAATCATGGGCGGGATGATACAGCTGGAGTATGAGACGGAAAGGCATGGTTGAACGGAATATTAAGTATAGGTTCCTGAGCGCGACGTGTCCAACCTGGACCTTGCCTATGACGTAAGGAGCGTAAGTTAATCTGTGGTCCAGCGTCACTCCGAGATACTTCGCCGTTTGCACCCATGGGATTTCACGGCGCCGTAAAACGAAGTTCTGCTGCAACCGGTTGGCTCTGGTTTTCGCCAGGAGAAATGCAGAGCTCTTCTCCGGGTTAATTGCCATTCACCAATGGCCCGGAGCTGGGCTTGGATCTGCCGAAAGCTATACCTCGGGTTTCTGTTTACCGCGAAGATCATCAAATCGTCCGCATACTGACAGGTGTGAGTGTTGTGGTGTGTAGGTATGTCGGCCATGTAAGCTGCAAAGACGCTGCCTTCCGGTACCCCAGCGCCAATGGGCCGCTCGGTTGACAGATTTCCCTCCATCTTTACTCGGAAGTTTCGGTTTCCGAGGAAACCGGCTACCAAGGAAATGTATGGACGGGGAACTTCATGCTCTAGGAGTTTGTAAATAAGCCCCTCGTGCCAGGTAGTGGCGAATGCCTTCTCCACGTCTAGCAAGACTGCCGCCGTTTTAGACCTTTCCTGGAATACCAGGGACGCCTTCTCGGCAACCCGCAGTAGTTGCTCGGCCGTGGAGTGGCCAGAACGAAAGCCAAACTGGTGTTCCGGGATTAGGCCCCTTTCCTCTAAGTGAGGTAGGAGCCGGGAGAGGAGCAGTTTTTCGAAAACCTTCGACAAAACTGGTAGAAGACTGATGGAACGGTAACTGGAAGGGAAGACCTTTCGACTCGTAGAATAGTCGACCTCTAGGGCTATGTAGGGGATGCTGGTGTACTGTTCTATCTTTCCGCAGGCTACGGACTATTCGCCACGGTTTTCTCTCCTGGAGATTTGCTTGCCTTAACATGTTTTCCCAGATCTCTTTGCGGTGTCCTCTTAGGAACCGTCTTACCAGGGACTTGAACCTCTGGTGTACTTCTACTATCCTGGGCTGGCGAAATCTCTGCCACAGTTTCACACATTTTTAGCCCTGGTTAGCTGTTTGTAGAACTCCTTGGCTGCCGCCTCGAGTGACTCCACGGAGTCAATCCGGGGACTGGCTTCCACGGAGTTTTGGATAGTGGTGATAGCGGCATCCCAGTCGGCTTCGTCCACCCAGTCTGCCGTTGCCAGAGCTGCGACGGTAACGTCTGAGCTGATCACAACTGGGTTGTGGTCAGAATCCAAAGTGTTTACCACCGTGAGGTCCAGATGAAATGGAATGTTTTTTTATTGCGAAGTCTATGACATCCGCCCTGCCACGACGTGGGAAGTGCGTTGGACCTCGCGGGCCATGCACATGAAGGGTGGGGTCTCCGCTGATGAAGCGGTAGATATTCCTTCCCCTTTCATTCTGGATACGGCTGTTCCATCCAGGGTGTTTGGCATTGAAGTCGTCGGCTATGCACAATCTATGGTCAAGGTTTAAGAGTGCCCTGTAGTCCACTTCATGGAAGGGATGATAGGGAGGGTCGTACACTGCTACAAGCACCAGGTCAGAACCGCCTAAGGGGAGCCTTATGGCGGTCGCCTCCAGGTGTTGTAGCGCAGGAATTGTGATAGGAGTATGGGTGATGTGGTTTTTATGAGAATGGCTGTACCACCGCCCCACCGACCGGCTTGATCGGATCGGTGGACGGCGAGGCTTGGCAGGTTAAACTGTACACCAGCGTGCAGGTGCGTTTCACATAACATAAGGAGGTCAATTCCTCGGTCATTTAAAAACTCCAAGATGTCCGGTCTCTGTTCCCGGAGTCCGTTTACGTTCCAGAACGCAGCTCCCAATGAACGTTGAGTTCTCCTCACCCCATTTACGAGCTGGAGTCAGGGAAGAGAAGCCGTGCAGTCTGTTGCATGATGCTGTGCTTTTGCATAGCAGCGATTCTAGGGTTTGTCAGTTGCTCCCTGCAGCGCCTTAATATGGGAAGGGGGTGTTTTATTAGTTCAGCAAACCAGGCAGAAAGCTCTTGGAATTCCGCCAGGTCCTCGTTGGAAATGCCAATGTCCCACACTGGCGTAGATACTAGGGAGGTGAGGTTAGATTCCTCATTTGTTGCTGCAGCCACTAGGGCTGGGGCTGATGGAGGGTGCAGGGCAGTGGCGGCAGTGCCACTCTGGCTCCCCGAGGGTGTTGGGGCAGGCTGCCCAGCAGTTGGTACCGCAGTTGCCGGCGGGCTTTCCCGCCGGGCTGCGGTGCCCTTCTTCTGGCGAGGAGGCCGCTGTGGCAGTGCTGCAGATGCAGCCGGTGCTTGGGTGGCGGCTGCCCTCGAGCATTTCGCCTGGTTTGTTGCCGGAATCTGACTTGCCTCGGCTGTTGCAGCACCTGTTCGTGCTTTCGCAGTGCCTGGGCAAAACTGACTCCAGGCCGAACTTGTGCTGGCTCCCTGTTGGGGATCCTGCCCTGTCTTGCCTGCACTATGCGCAGTCTTGGTGGGCAACCACCGTAGATGCCTATGTGGGCTTCTCGGCAGTTGGCGCATTTTTTCTCCTCTCTTGGGTTTGGGCACTCTTTGACGTGGTGGTCTCCGGCACAGCGTATACAAGCTGTTTTCCTCTCGCACGCATGGCTAGAGTGGTGGAAGCCCAAGCAATTGAAGCATTGGGCTGGCCCTTCTCTGCCATGGTACGGTTCCACCTTTATTTTGGTGTTCACCTCGTCTATTTTAGGGAGGCCTTCTCCCTGCTTTTCCACTATTACGAGTAATAGTGGCATGGGGCCTTTACGGGCTCCTTGCCTGCTTCGCGGATGGACATGGTCAGTTGGACCACGGTACGCGGCACTATGCCGTGTTCTTCCGTCAGACCAGCCTTTATATCTTCCGGGTCGGTGTCTGAATCAAGACCCCGGATGACTCTGCGCACCAGGTTTGGTCGCTGCAGCTAGAACGTATGGAACAGAATTCCCGCCCCGCACAGCATCTCCCTGGTGGCTTCATGGTCCTCCGGCGTCGTTGTCTTGATCACCACCCGGTTTGGGAAGCAGATGGCCTGGAAGTTAGCCTGGAGTTTTGCTCTCAGTTCCCTCATAACCTTTATATGGTTAGGGAAGAGGTCGGTTACAATCGGCGGGATTCTGGCCGCCTTTTGTGTGCGGGTGCTCCTGGCATCCGCGGGTGCTGCAGGGGTGCTGAGGGCAGCACCCTCCGGCTTCAAACCGGAGGGCCTTTTGCGCCTTTCCTGCACTGTATTGAACCCTTCGGTATCCGTGTCGCTCTCAGGTAAGGGAGCGGATACCCTGGAGAGGGGTGGCTGGATGTGGTGAACTCCCTGGTAAGATGACTGGGTAGATGGGAACAGCTGTTCCTTGGTTAAGAAGGCGAGAGAGATTTTCTTTTTTTGTAACTGCGCCTTCGCTTTTGCCTTCACGAGGATTACTCGCGGGCCAGTTGAGGATTGGGCAGGTTGGTTTGTTTTCATTTGACTCGCTTCGTCAGGCCTTACCTGGCAGCTGTTACTCGGCATTTGGTATTGGTGGTTTGCAGGTGCCATCCGGCACCCCACAGAGGGTCAGACGCCTTGCGACGCACCTAGTGGGGCGGACCCACGGGTCCCAACCTAAGCCAGGACCCTTGGCTTTGACCTTGTGGGCCTGCAGTTTCGTTAGTCTGTCTGTTGGTCCCGAGTACCTGTCGACTGTGGATTCTGAAGCAGGAGAGAGTGCAGAGGTAGTAGCTCGGCGAGCTAGCTCCAGAGGGTCAGCTAGGAGTGGTGCTGGCCTCCTCTGTGTAGCTGGACTGCTGCTTCTGCGGTCAGCCAGTGCAGAAGAAGGCTATTCGGCACTGCTTGTGCGTCGGGCTGCCAGTGCAGAAGAAGGCACGGTGGCGCTGCTGCTGCTGCTGCTTCTGCGGCGGGCTAACAGTGCAGGAGAAGGCTCGGTGGCACTGCTGCTGCTGCCGCTGCTGCGAGGGTCTACTGCCAGAGTAGAAGAAGGCACGTTGAAATCGCCGCTGCTGCTCGTAGCTCTGTACGGAGTGAAGTACGAGTCGAGTCCGAGCGGATTCGCTCTGCAAACAAACCAAAAATACCGCCACTTCTCTCTGTACGTCCCTCCTATTTATACACGATCAGCTGTTCTCGACGTTCTTCAACAAATGACGAAGCCGCAGGACTTGTCACGAAGCCTCACGCACCCTCGCGGTGGAGCGAGTATCGTCCAGACCATTTCCGTCTCCTTCTCCCTCTGTTGCTCTCTCTCTCTCTCTCTGGGCGTGGCTTAGGCGCTATCCATCTCTTTCAGTTCGCCCTTCCCTCTCTTTCGGCGTTCGCTTACGAGCGGCCTAATGACAATATTGCCGTCACCATAGCTAATTGAGTGGTGTATTTTCAACAATCGTGCACTCGACTGATTATTTACATTAGTAAACAGATGACTGATGTAACCTTTTCTTACCAAAGAACACTTACAAAAGAATGTTACAAGCAATGTACAACTTAGTTTAAACTTATCAAAAATGTGGCGCTGATCATTCCACTCGTGTGGCAAATACTACAAGAGGAGTAGGGTTTTCATGGTAGCTAAATGATTTACCTGCCAAATGGGTTCGAATTCTGTTAGTGGGGTTGGAAGTTTTCATGGTAGCTAAATGAAGTACCTGCCAAATGGAATATAACGGGGTGGAACCCTGTTAGTGGGGTTGGAAGTTTTCATGGTAGCTAAATGAAGTACCTGCCAAATGGAATATAACGGGTTCGAACCCTGTTAGTGGGGTCGGAAGTTTTCATGGTAGCTAAATGAAGTACCTGCCAAATGGAATATAACGGGGTGGAACCTTGTTAGTGGGGTCGGAAGTTTTCATGGTAGCTAAATGAAGTACCTGCCAAATGGAATATAACGGGTTCGAACCCTGTTAGTGGGGTTGGAAGTTTTCATGGTAGCTAAATGAAGTACCTGCCAAATGGAATATAACGGGTTCGAACCCTGTTAGTGGGGTCGGAAGTTTTCATGGTAACAAAATGAAGTACCTGCCAAATGGAATATAACGGGTTCGAACCTTGTTAGTGGGGTCGGAAGTTTTCATGGTAGCTAAATGAAGTACCTGCCAAATGGAATATAACGGGTTCGAACCTTGTTAGTGGGGTCGGAAGTTTTCATGGTAGGTAAATGAAGTACCTGCCAAATGGAATATAACGGGTTCGAACCCTGTTAGTGGGGTTGGAAGTTTTCATGGTAGCTAAATGAAGTACCTGCCAAATGGAATATAACGGGTTCGAACCCTGTTAGTGGGGTTGGAAGTTTTCATGGTAGCTAAATGAAGTACCTGCCAAATGGAATATAACGGGGTGGAACCCTGTTAGTTGGGTTGGAAGTTTTCATGGTAGCTAAATGAAGTACCTGCCAAATGGAATATAACGGGTTCGAACCCTGTTAGTGGGGTTGGAAGTTTTCATGGTAGCTAAATAAAGTACCTGCCAAATGGAATATAACGGGTTCGAACCTTGTTAGTGGGGTCGGAAGTTTTCATGGTAGCTAAATGAAGTACCAGCCAAATGGAATATAACGGGTTCGAACCCTGTTAGTGGGGTTGGAAGTTTTCATGGTAGCTAAATGAAGTACCTGCCAAATGGAATATAACGGGGTGGAACGCTGCAAGTTGGGTTGGAAGTTTTCATGGTAGCTAAATGAAGTACCTGCCAAATGGAATATAACGGGTTCGAACCTTGTTAGTGGGGTCGGAAGTTTTCATGGTAGCTAAATGAAGTACCTGCCAAATGGAATATAACGGGTTCGAACCCTGTTAGTGGGGTTGGAAGTTTTCATGGTAGCTAAATGAAGTACCTGCCAAATGGAATATAACGGGTTCGAACCCTGTTAGTGGGGTTGGAAGTTTTCATGGTAGCTAAATGAAGTACCTGCCAAATGGAATATAACGGGTTCGAACCCTGTTAGTGGGGTTGGAAGTTTTCATGGTAGCTAAATGAAGTACCTGCCAAATGGAATATAACGGGTTCGAACCCTGTTAGTGGGGTTGGAAGTTTTCATGGTAGCTAAATGAAGTACGTGCCAAATGGAATATAACGGGGTGGAACCCTGTTAGTTGGGTTGGAAGTTTTCATGGTAGCTAAATGAAGTACCTGCCAAATGGAATATAACGGGTTCGAACCCTGTTAGTGGGGTTGGAAGTTTTCATGGTAGCTAAATGAAGTACCTGCCAAATGGAATATAACGGGTTCGAACCCTGTTAGTGGGGTTGGAAGTTTTCATGGTAGCTAAATGAAGTACCTGCCAAATGGAATATAACGGGTTCGAACCCTGTTAGTGGGGTTGGAAGTTTTCATGGTAGCTAAATGAAGTACCTGCCAAATGGAATATAAGGGGTTCGAACCCTGTTAGTTGGGTTGGAAGTTTTCATGGTAGCTAAATGAAGTACCTGCCAAATGGAATATAACGGGTTCGAACCCTGTTAGTGGGGTTGGAAGTTTTCATGGTAGGTAAATGAAGTACCTGCCAAATGGAATATAACGGGTTCGAACCTTGTTAGTGGGGTGGGAAGTTTTCATGGTAGCTAAATGAAGTACCTGCCAAATGGAATATAACGGGTTCGAACCCTGTTAGTGGGGTTGGAAGTTTTCATGGTAGCTAAATGAAGTACCTGCCAAGTGGAATATTACGGGTTATAACCCTGCTAGTGGGGTTGGAAGTTTTCAGCAGCTTAAACCTTTCTGATCCCCAAAGGTTTCATTGAGTCTCTTTTGAAAAATGTTTGTCGTGGCAACCCAGGGACGGGCGAAGGAGGGTCATACGTATTCTGACACCATGTCCTCTTCATCGCTGGCTGGGATGATAGATTTAAGAACAAGAGTTGTATGGTCATAGGAGGGTTGAATTTGCTTAGATTACATCCAGCGTGGCAAAAATGAATTCCTTCCCGAAACAAGATAAAGATATATAGATTCTTTCAAAACGACACCGAACGATTACAGCCGTTGCCTAGCTTATAATTTAACTAGTCCGCATTTCGGTGTCGCAGCTTCGAAAGTCTGTTATGTATACTTTTATGCAGCATTACATATTACATGATTTTGTGATTAGGCAGCGCAGGAACTACTGGTGTGCGAACCTCAAAAGTTGTTTTTGGGACGCACCAGACACGTGAAAAGAATTGCGCTTATAAGTGAACCTAGCCTACCTTTCAAGTAATGGGGCAGAGGGCGGTTACTTGTGGAAAAGGTCAAATAATGACTCGGACAGTTCCACGGTTGCTCATTTTGCTGTGACCTTAATTGCACAGTAGTTTCAACCAGTTACTGTAAAATCAACAGCTTCCTTTTCAGTTACAAATGCTTTATTTAGTACTATTAAATACAGTGAAATACAATGCTTGTCTCATTGCATAAGGCATTTAGTTTTGGTGAACTTTATGTACAATTCTTTGATATTGTTCTCTGTTCTTTTTTATCATTTAATGCTTCCATTCTTAATTTCACTAACATTAATTTCCTCTAAAAGGTGTAAGTTGCATAAGTCCACCAGCTTGTTTGCTACAACGGAATTTTGGAACACGTTAAACACTCATAAACAATAATTAAGCAATAGCTTCCTTATTGCGGTTTCATAAACCAAAGAAATTCTTAATAGTAGCAAGCGGAGTATGCGATATGTTTACAAACAGCTACAGCACGCGGTACGGCGTGTGACCTATACCTACGAACTCAGCATGAGGCACGCGTCGTTGTTCCTGTCACTGCCTAATACACACCCATCTGGGGCATTTTTATGTGGCTATATTAGTGGTAAAAACTATCATTATGTGTCACATAGAAGCTGAGCAACTACTTCTATATGTTCGTTCGGTGTCGTTTTGAAACGTTCTGTATAACGTCACCAAGCAGTAAGTTACACACACGTGGATATCAGCCTAAAGAAGGTAAAACATTATACCCACTTTTCTACAAACCGTTCTTTCAAATGTATATTCTTCTATTTTTGCTCCAGTTAATCGAGATAAACATTAGCAGAAGTGTATGCATTTTATTGAAGGTGCAAGAGATCGCTACAGTCTTAAGTAATAATCAAATCTTTGAAAAGCGGTCACTATGTGATGGCTTTAAAATTAAACTCTAAACTAGGAGCACGAATAGAGACTTAGCACTTGAAAAAGATACCCCCATAGTCCAGTACCACTAATCAAATCATAATTAATTTAAATGTTATTAGTTAATCCCTTTCATGATGGACATATCTGTTCACCTACTTTATTATCAAGTCATTTTTAAGTTATTTAGTAGCCTTGGAATATATTGCTGCGAAATGCTTCAGAAGCCATAGTCTCTGCGTAATTTCAACCCCTAGCTTTAGGGCAGGTTAAAAAAATGGCAGTAACAGAGTGACCCAGCACTTAATTTACATTAAATGGTAAAAGCGAAGCTACAAAAGCACTTGCACTTACTAGCCAATCTAAGCTCGGATTCACGATCTAGCAGAAGCACACGATGCACTCCGTTACATCGTTATAAGATTCAAATATACATATACTAAATTCCTGGTAAGTAATACAAGAACTATCTTCGCATTTGTCAATTTACTACTTAATTATTCATAGGGTTATTAACGAACTTGTTTAATTTTTGTCAAGGTAAGTTTAATTGTATTCGACCTTCACATTTTACTACCTGCTAAAGCATTGTTCAGTTAAACTCAACAACTCCCAATGCATTTGTTAAACTCAACTCTACATGTGTTTTATATATATTGTAATTTTCGTCCTCCAACGTTAAGTCATATCGGACGGTGAATGAATTGGATGAAATGATGCTCAAATGATTCCAGGGTCCATGGAGCTTAGAGTTACCCGACATTCGTCTATTAGGATAAGGGAAAACTCCGCAAAAAACCTTATCCAGATAACTCACCCTGACCGAGATTCCAACTCGTGTATATATATTACAGTTACTTCGCAACGATCCCTGACTACAGAAAACTGCTACCCACAAATTGTCAAGAGCCAAAAAGGTGCCAATCAACAACGTGAAGGTAATCGCTTTCACAAAGTTGACACCCGATCACTGTGGGAGCCAAAACAACTCCCTGTATATAACCCCTATCTATAATAATACCTATATACATTGTGTAGTAAGTTTTTGTATCTCCTGGAGTTTATAATTATTTAGTTCATTCACAATGAAGGGGATTTCACAGGCTACGCGCAGAATCACGCGGATCACTTACCTTTAGTTTGCCACATATGATATCTTCAGCAAAATTATAAGTTATTTTCAGAAGAAACAAAATCTTCAACTGGAAGAGTAATTTAAGATATTGCAGCCGTGGGAGAACCAAACTTAACTTCACGGCACAACAGCCCATGTAAGTTCAAACCTTACCGCCCGACCTTTGTCCACAACAAGCGTCAGATAACCCGAAGAAAACCGGCCAGGCACTACTTAGTCCACCGCAAATCCCATGTGTAGCCCCCTGGTGTAACCCCACATTTTTATTATCCCCTAGCATTTATTTGTATCACCTCCCAATCAGTTCTCTGCTTTTATCATCTCCCTAGCATTTGTTTGCGATCATTTGTTTTCCGCATGGGAGTCAAAATTAACTTCACAAAAAAAGAGGAAAAAAGAAGAAAAGAAGCCGATACCAAACAGCACAAAGAAACAGAATCAATATAACAGATCGATAAATTAACTAATTAATATTAATTAATAATCAATTAATGTAGTAAGTTAATTGATATTTTATTGTACATATTTCTTTTAATCTTTATATCCTTCCTTTTAATGTGACATGTGAGATCAACAATATGTTAATCAAAACGCTATTGCTTTGTTTTGTCTAGAAATGACAATGTTATTTTCTGCAGTCGTTGATGAGGGTTCCCAGCATTGTGAAGTAATCGGATTTCCCTCAGCTGCCACTATTTTAAGTAACACAACTTAGTTATAAAGTTTAGAGTTCAAGTGCAGAAGGAGCAAGTGAAAACCAAGTTGAGTGGCACTTGCTAAGAGCGGATCCAGCATACATACCCCCAACCTTCTCTCTCTCTCTCTCTCTCTCTCTCTCTCTCTCTCTCTCTCTCTCTCTCTCTCTCTCTCTCTCTCTCTC